>JAOYSI010030154.1:0-20678 GCA_025775065.1 Hiodon alosoides
TCTGCGGCGGAGAGCCCTGATCTGCGGCGGAGAGCCCTGATCTGCGGCGGAGAGCCCTGATCTGCGGCGGAGAGCCCTGATCTGCGGCGGAGAGCCCTGATCTGCGGCGGAGAGCCCTGATCTGCGGCGGAGAGCCCTGATCTGCGGCGGAGAGCCCTGATCTGCGGCGGAGAGCCCTGATCTGCGGCGGAGAGCCCTGATCTGCGGCGGAGAGCCCCGATCTGCGGCGGAGAGCCCTGATCTGCGGCGGAGAGCGTTTCTACCTCGGATAAGGGAGCAGATTGCCCAGTCCCAGCTGTCCCATCCCTCACCGCGGGGGGGGAGGCTAAACACCTGGCTAATACGTCTGTGGGTGATAATTAACAGCTGATATACCACAGCCCTTCCATGGGCATTGTTATTCCTGGCCCTGCCGGAGCACAGCTATCAACTCCGACCTTCCACGGGCGTGTAGGACACGGCATTAATTCAAACTCTAATCCAGGACCTTTCATCTCCCGTGTTCCCGTCTGCGATGCATTGATCAATCAATAGATAAAGCCGGCTTCTTACGGAGTTCACACAAACACATTTCTTTCCTTAATCACTGTATCTCTCTGTCCATTCAAAACAAGGCAGGGGGTGTTCTTTGATTTGGACCTGTCAACTAGTTTGACAGCATTATATCTCCTGTATACATAAAGCATGCCATCGATTCCGTTTGCATCTGCTTTAACGTTTCGAATACATCGCATGATTTCATCTAAAAGCTAAAAAAACGTTCATATGGGTCTTAACTGATTCAACTGAGCTAAAGGCACAGTTTTCTTGTTAACACTCAGGCATTCTGCAGCGTGATGGGAGGCATGTGAATTAGCCCATGCATTGCCATATGGGTTGAGAGACTGCAGTTGATAAGGCAAACTAATCATAGAGTGGCTAGTTGGATTATGACACCTTTAAGTGTTAAAACAAGCGACAATAAGCGGACGGACGCTTAAAACCAACACCAAAAAACCGCAACCAGCCACTGGCAAAAACTATTAAGCATGTTTCTGAAAAAGCCCAAACGTTTTTTTTTTTTTTTTCAGTCCGTGCATTGGTGGCAGAGATCAACGCTAACGATGAGATCATGAAATCTTTGGAGCCGTTTCCCCACGCCCACCAGCCTCCCTCGACTTGACAGGGAAGAGTTGTGACAACGGCCCAGTCACGCCACTGAGTTCACAGCCCGGCGTTGTGCAGTATTATTTATGTGAACGTGATTGGTTTGTGACTAGCATTTTCTCCGGGAAATGTTCTTCACATATTTAAAAGGAGAAAACTGTTGATAAAGGGTGATATAACCAACTTACCCAGTGCTTGGGTAGTAAGGGTAGGGCACAGGAGTGATGGCAAATTGTCAAGGACGTAATCCTCATCATAAACCTTTCCAGGACTTTAACTGAGCCAATGGTACCGTGTACAGTCATAATTTTAACAATTTTTTCACCAAACCAACACCTGACTGTTTTCAGGGATCATAGGTGAAATAATATCTTATATTAGAATGAGATAGAATAAGTTACTGCTAATACTGTATATGATACAATTAGCTTGAATGATACATTTAAAGGACGTTAAAACATCAGCATCTGTTCATATTAATGAATGGCTTTTTAGGACAATATTCCATTGTTTAAAAGAAACAAATATAATGATTTAGACCAGTAAAGCTGTAATGTTAGCCTCCCGGATTTATCACCTGTAATTTCACCGAGGTGTTCAATTATCTAGGACAAACCATTACTTTGCCCATTAGACACTTGACCCAACGGGTGTTAATGCATACAGATGGTGGTCTAAAATAGTCCCAAGATTAACTGCACGCCACAAACAGTGGTGGTGAAGTTAACTGAAACCAGAAAAACCTTCATGTGGCTCTAGAAGCCATTCCCTAGGTTCAGTTTGCCGAAAGCTGAAGTCAACGGGAGCATCATCTCAGGCTTTGAGTTAATCCCCAGTCCATAGATCCACGCAATCAGCATTTACACCCGCTAGAGTTTGAATTTTCTGTGAATTTTTCCCCAGCTGAATTTCAGCTGAATTCAGTTCCTCCACTACGTGTGTTAGAAATGCCAGGTCAAGCGACCGCTTTCTATAGGTAATGTAGATTACTGTAATGACGACGGTATGTTAAACCTCAGATATGGCACCGGACGTTTTAGGCTTGATTTCACTCAGTGCAAGGATCGGGCAACCACAGTAAACCATTGAATAGTACTGCACGGCTCCCATTGGACAAGAGGATTTGGAAGGTTTAAATTATTCTTGTCTCAATACCTTTTTGAAAATAAAAGGTTCCATCCTTACTGCAATCCGTCTAAATTTTAGGCAGGGAAAAAAAATAAAACTCTCAATACCTGCCCCACCCGGTCATTCTTCTGGCCACAGCTTGAAGCACTCAAACAAGCCTCATGTGGTCTGGAGTGAATTAAGACCAGTAAGACCTTTAAATCACAGTACTCTGGGGTTACCCACTCGTCACCTGGGACAGGGAGGTTCAGTGTTTTAAATATGACTCTTTGGTGTTCTACGTTGGTCAGAGTCCTCGTCTATGTACGGTCCTGGCCTAGTTTTATATATTTTGTTTCTCTGACAGACTTTTAAAATAAAGCCCAGGGGACCGGCAGGGGAAGAGCCCATTAAAGATATGTATTTAGGGATACAGGGGTCTATTACAATATGTTCGGCTCACAAATGCAAATATTACCTTTACTTAACGTGGAAAGCACTATACCAAATAGTGAGCCTATTCAAAGCAACAATGTGCTAAATTTTGAGTAAATTGGGGTAATTTTGGGTAATTTGATAAACATTATGAGGAAATACATGTATTGCTTATACTTATATTTCAAGCAATAAGGTGATTTCTAATGTTATTGTCCAACAATTCTATATTTTCAAAGAGAAAATAGTTTCTTTAGTCTGTTGCAAAAATCGGACACAGAAACTGGGAAAATAAAAAAAATAAAACTACTGTTTATAATACTACTGTCATTATTGCAGGAGACATTTTGTGCGCCACTAAAAGTCAGTAATGCAATGTTTGGCCCATTACATTATGTAAATCAATATTTCTTCTTATCAATACAGAACCTTTCAATGCTAACCACTATGAAAGCCATAGCCAGATTTGATTACCCTTGAGTCAAACAAATTAAGCCTTTAATTTCACTAAAATAATCTATTAATGTATTCATGATGAGCACAATCAGTCCTTGGAGAAAACAATGTTTCACTGTACTGCAGATTCGCTGCACATTCATATCTTTGAGCTAATTTACATATTTTAACAACATTTTAGTGATGGATTTTTAAATTTAAATATACTTGAATTAATTCAATTCATTTCAATTAATTAATAGAATCTATCTTTTTATACCGAAATAATAATTTAGCTACTAAATAATCCCAAATGAACCACTCCAGTGTGTATTGTTGATACAAGTGTAGCAAGTAAATCTATTCCCAGCCACTTTACAGTTTCATTCTGACATTTCATCATGGGTCTTTCACGCTCTGTAAACCACCAGTAGCACCAGTTATGCAGAGTCAATACAGCCCAATAAACCCAATGGATGGCCATTTGTGAGTTGTCTGCTTTTTTTTTTAGAAATACTAACTTTCCTCATTGCAATAAATGTATCTGTCATTTCCAATAACGACATCTTCCTTTTCTGCATTATAGATTTACATGGATAATTTAGTCTTGTCGCTGTTCGGCGTAAAAAAATCACAGGTAAATCTCTTAATGATCAGCACGCTATTCAGCTCCTTTCGACTAGAGGTCTTAGAAGTTTTTGCATGTAGACACTTCAATGGGTAACAGGTGTCAAATCAGAACAAAATCAAATCAGAACAAAGAAACTGTTCCAGACAGTAAAATATATATATTTTTGCAATTGAACTGCAACAGTTAGGAAAACTCACTAAATCATTTTAAAATGGCATCTCAAAGTCTGAAGGTTCAATAAAGCTATTATGAGTACGACACAATCATTTAAGCAATAAATAGAACCAGCTTTTAACCTTTTTTTTGTACTTATAACGGTATCTTGCATAGATACACGTCTAAGGTAAATTGCCATCCCTTGCTCTGAATTTTCATGAATGTATCTCCTTACGTGTATTCTTCTTGGTTGAAAATCGGGATGACTGAAGGCTGAAGAACAGTGATTTCAACAAGGGTCCTATTTATCTTGACTGGATCCCCATCGTCATAGGCAATAACAACAAGCTGCAAAATAATAAAAATAAGAGAACAAAATTGAAGAAAAAACATTCAGGCGAACGAGACACAGGGTCAGGCATCACCTTGTCACGGGCGTACATACTAACGCATGATTGCAACTTAACTGTTCCCCATTCAATCTCGTCTACTGTACCCAGGACGTTCCATGTCAGCACAGTTCATACCTTTCAAAGAAAACGAGTTACGTTTTTTTTTTTTTTTTAAACGTGTGCTTACCCTGAACGTAGTGCTGGGTTCTTCGTTGAGATTTACCCTAGTGATGACGTTGCCCGAGTCCTGGTCCACATCGAAGATGCTGCCGCTGTAGGGAAACTGGTCCGAGTCCACTCTGTACTGCAGCCGGCTGGCAGGAGTGCCCTGAGAAAAACGGCACAAACTGAGGTCCAAACTGAGATCTTCGGAAGCGTAACTCCTACGCTCAAAAGAAAGGTCAATAATACAGAGAGGGGCAGCTTTTGCCTATTTTACCCATCCGTCCCTAGCTGATTTCAGAAGAGTCAACTACGTTTAATCTTCACTGACTTTCATGTACTTCTACCATGTTATTGTTTCTCTTCGAAGTGCTATTATATTCCATCAAATTATCGTTTGTCGTACGTTATTTTCCCTATCAGGCAGGTTCCGACAGATCACACAACATGAGATAAAACGAGTGATTTATTTTGCAAAACCTTGGGGTGAAGCACTTTTGTCATGTAAAATATTAAGGCAGAGTGAGCTCTTTTTTTTTTTAAACGAAAAAAAAAAAAAAAAACAATAAAACCTTTTTATGGCCAGCATAATGCACATTCACAACGCCTTACATTATGATAATGCAGGTGAGGAAAGTGGAGCAGAGCAAAGGCTAAAACTGTTAATACCCCCCTGCTTCACAGAGGTTTAGTGTTAAACCCAGCCAATAAACAAATCAGATTAATCACTGAAGTAGTGAACAGCAAAACAGCCCTTTGTCAGCACATCTTAAAACAAACCACCCTTAAACAAGATGGAGGGTAACAAATCTAATTAAACAAAGCAAAGACATATTGACCATATGTTGTTGTTTTTTTGTTGTTGTTTTTTCTAAATCCCTTTCCTTGTATTTTTAGATTACTTCTTTGTTCTTGTAGATTACTTCTTGGTTTTTGTAGATTACTTCTTTGTTTTTGTAGATTACTTCTTTGTTCTTGTTGATTATTTCGTCGTAAGTTCCAACCCACTTGATGTAGTACAGAAAAGTTTGAATTTCCTCGTTTCATATGTTTGAGACATTGGAAATGTAGGTGTAATTTTTTGTTGTTGCTGAAAATACAAGTTTTGAAATAAAAGGCAGAAAAGACTTTATTAGCATCATGAGACATCATATGCTGCGATAGCTTAAGAAACACCCTAACATGTTGTTCCACGGTGGCTTGAGTTGCCAGGCAACCCCTTCAAAAACTTTCCTTCATCAAGCAGGTCCAGTAAGAACTGTAGTTTCACCGCTACGAAACAAAGCGCTGGGATCTTCATCCACTCCAACACCCAATGCTGGAACACTCCCCAGTTGGAACCATACTGGAAACGAGTGAAGGGTGCCCTAGGGCTCTGCAGGGTGCCAATCCCCTTCTTGGAAAGGGCCAACTGGCCTAGCGAGAGCCCTTCAGTGGCCAAACCCACAGTTGCAGGCTGGGTAGATTGTGGTGCCAGAGAGTGCCTGGGGCCAGACGGAGAGAAGGTTACGACAACTGGGCAGCTCCCGCAGAAGGCCGCACAGGAGCCCCACGCTCTCCTGGGCCAACACGGCGCTACCAGAAAGACTGGCAGATTTTCTCCAGGCATAATGGTGGGAACGCGTGAAGGAGGCATCTGGGAGGCGAAGAGATGGATCTGCCGTGTTTACCACTCCTGGCCGACGAACTGCTCGGAGAGAGGCGAAATGCGCTTGCGACCAGAGAAGAATCTTGGTAACAAGACACCGGAGGCTGAGCAACTTCACGCCCCCCTGGGTTTAATCCTGAACTCTGAAGAGGCCTGACCATTGTGCGGGGCAACCCCAGATGAACTCCATGCATGGTGACCATGCCCCGGAGGCAAAGAACTATAAGTAGGGCAGGATATAGACATCTCAGTGGGACACATCCGCATACCACTTGACTTAGTTGCTTAGCAGACACTCTGAGAGACTCGGATGCAAGAGTGACCTGGAGTGAATTATCTAGCTTGCAGTTTTACTTGTTATACGATCCATTTAACAGCTGAATCACAACTCAAGCAAATCAGGCTAAGTGCCTTTCTCAAGGGTAAAAACCACAGTGCATCTCTCCTCTCAAATGTGAACCAAAGAAGTTGGCAGTTGCACCTGTTGCACCTGATGCAGGCAGCAGCCGTTCCAAACCCAAAACCGAACACTGTTTATGCACACGCCGAAGCCCAGAGGAATCTCTGTGACAAAGCATCTCATCCAGAAATTACACTTATTAGAGGGCCAAGGGTTTCCTCTCCAGAGTGTACCGTTTTATGACAGCGCTTTAAACTGCCAATAACGACTTATAAATCATACCTCCGCATTGCAGAATTTTGTTAATTGCATATCATATTTGAAACATAACTAGGCAAGATGGGAAATTAGAAAGCAGTAACTGAGCACTTAATATTGAAAGCCCAACGGAGTGCAATTACCTTTCTTTTATTAACACATGCCCTTCTCTTTTGTTGTACAAAATTCACAGAATTACTTTAAGATAATAATAGACTATAAAATTTCAGTCGCATAGGAACGATGTATCCATTAATAACTAATTTACTTACATGCAGCGAGGAAGTGATGACTAAGTTTTCCAGGAAAATATAGACGGGAAAATGTACAGTTAGATATTTAAATTAGGGATGTGAAATATTAAACGTTCAAAACTATAAGAACTTACAGTTAAGTACATAATTTACAGTTGATTATTTTGTGGTCTATAAACTCACGCTGGCGCACCAACCTATAAACTGAAACGTGTAGACCCTGCAGCTAACGTTATCGCAATGTGTCAGGCGTCTTTACGTGGAAGTAAAGGAGTAACGCGGGACACATTTTAAGGTAAACTGTGCAAGACAGAGGTGGGACCTATTACAGAAAAATCCCAACGGAAAAAGTTCAAAACACTAAATTTACTTTAGCTCGGTTTGCCGGCTAGTGACAAATACAAATACAACGTGCGCTGCTTCTTGGTAATTTTTTCGTTATAGAATTTTCGTTTAACAATCCGATAGACAATGACACGACACTTGTTTTGCACCCTGGCACCACCCTTTGGCATGCCCCACCTGCCATTGATGTAGCACCGCCACGGAGCAATGTTACCATTGGATTAACCACAGAATAACTTGTCAATTTGAATAGTTTTTGATAAGCAACATCATTTATATTTAAAAAAAAAAATCTCCCGAAGTTAATTTTAATAAAGAATTAGTAATGAAAGTAACTTGGTGATGTAGTCTCTCGTAACACAGAACTTTCTGAAGTACAGTGGTTCAACATGTATTTAAAATGGTTTCGCTTAACTTTCAAGGGACCCTTCGTTGTCTTTGTTCTATTACAAAGAGACCAAGTTATTGAAAGTACTTGCTGAGTAAAAAAAAAATGCTATGAAACAATTCTGTAATAATATTTTTTTATATAAGAAACTAGAAAAAGCCACTTCTACAGTGAGTCAGATCAGGGAAAAGAAAATAGCCGGCGGTGCTTCGCGCTCTGTTTTAGTCAAGCTTGAACTAGTTAACCGCGATGTGTGGCGGTCACAAATCCCTTCAGATTGGCTGAAAGTGCCTTTTAGGAAGATACGCGCACACACACAGTCCATCCTCCATTATGCGACGCAAAACCGTTGGACTCCTCGATGCGGACACAGAGACCGAGATCTGCTAACGCGTATCTGAGCTCCACATTCCCGAGGCTCCCCTGTGTTAACCACGGAGCACTGCCAGGTTTGCGTCAGTTCAGGGTGAATTTATCATTTCTAAACCACCAACCAACTCAGCTACAGCTGGACCGGGTGCCATAAATATAATTTATAAAAGTTAAACTACCCCCATACTAAGTTAAACTACCAGGTTATATCCGGCAAAAGCAGATTTCTGCCTCACAGGCAGATACTTACAAACTATACACTGCAAATTGAATTGCCAATAACACATTTGTGTAGTGGCTGATTTATGAATGAAAGTATCTTGTTCACACACTCTTCAATAGTATTTCTTCGAACACCCACTGACTGAAGACATACGATAAGCTCATTATGCAGTAATGTTTCATGCCTCCGATAATACATTTTCACACACTATGTTCTTTGGAAATGCAGATATTATTTTAGCCCACCACAGGGTAATACTAAAAATGTATTCAGAATCCTATGTAGAATCCAACAATGTACAATTTGCCGATTTTCGGCTGAAGAACTACATAGGCACGTCCATTCTCGTTACAGCAAACAGATTGATGAAATTCCCTGAGGTAGTGCTACCTGTTGACGAACTGCTGAATTGGTAAACAGTCTTATAAAGCCGATTCATTACTGACAAATGAACTTCCTCGGTTCATCATCTCCTGTTCGTATCAATTTTAACCAGGCAGAATAACCAAATATTATCGTATTAGCATCAGACTGACGGCAGAAAGTGGGATTCAGCCATTTAGAATGAATGACAATTTTAAATGAATCTGGTATTGCGAAAGAAAATTAAAGGACCTCCTCAGGTAGCTAAAGATGAAAGAAAGAAAAAAAAGATCTGAGACTTCATGCTTGTGTTTATATCTACGTCGGGATCCGTTCAGTCCTATTTTGAGCGCTACACAAGCAGCCGCAGCACACGCCCGCGTACAATAACCACGATTTATATGGCAACGGCAAAGGTTTAGAAAACACGGCGGACTTCCTTCGTAAAAGTAAACAAAAGCATGCCGCCCGGGAGAATCACACAGGATTCCATCAACAGAGGAAGATAATTAAATCCGTGTAGCATATTAACGCGCGAAGTCAGAGCTGTCATTTCGACTCACAGGAGGATCCTGATCCACAGCGAAGACGGTTGTGATAACCGTTCCCTTGACTGCATTTGGGGCCACCATTCCCCGGTACAGATCTTGGCTGAACACTGGAGAATAGTCGTTCATATCCTGCAAAACAGAATCAAACAAGATTATAGACACCATTCGCAGGAAATATTTGTTCAGATTAACTTGCATTAGGTCTGTTCCTATAGACAGAAAAAAAAAAAAACCCTTTTAAAACGGTTGGCATCCAGAGCAGAAATTCAATTAACACTATGAGAAATCACAGGGCAAAAATGACATATACCCAATGGCACATCCTGAAGAGCATTTTTGGGTAGGGGATTTATCTCCTTTCTTTTGTATCCAAGGATTCAGTGAGCATCCAGGAACCTGTCCAAACAAGGCCTAACCTTATTGTAACATCGTGACACTCTGTCTCAAGAGGAACAAGTATGCAAGGATTTTGTATGCAGAGGAGTTATGGTTATAATTATATTGCCCTCTTCGGTCAATGCAAAACTTCTTAAACATTTATAAAAATCGATTACTCCTACAGCCCTTATTTATTTTGAGGAGCAGACAGCCCATTCTTGGGTAGCACGATGTGCGGCAGGAAGTTCTTTGGCAAAGTGTAAGGCCAGAGGAAATAATTACATTCCCCGGAGAAACGCATATTGTGATGGACTCACTGCTTTTGGAAAAGGCAAACCCTCCGCACTGCACTATAGGGCAACAGTACTCCTGACTGGGCGACTCATTGTCCATCACCAGAACCACTACGGCAGGCCCACCATAATACATAAAAAAACACATGTAAAAATCTCTCCAGTTTAGGGAGGGATCCAGTCCTATTCATGAACAGCCTAATTCACCGCCACGCGAATGGCAAAACAAACTTTTCCTTCTTTTCTTTTTCTTTTTTCAAAAAAAGCAACTGATCCACTACAGCAAAAACGAGCTTTCTTTGTGCACTGTCTGCTGAGATCCTGCAAAAACGCGAGCCTGGGGAGGAATACAAATGCCACTAACACCTCACGCCTGCATTGCAGCCATTCATCTCCGAGTACAGAGCCGGGTTTTGCATGCATTCAATTGAGTGCATTCCCAAGGGGTGCAAGGAGAGGGCAGCGCAGCTGAGGTTTCCAAATCAGAGATCTGTCTGCAGCTCCAGGAAGTTTCACCAAAGGTGTCCTTGGGCAGACGCTGGCTTACAGATACAATTTCTTGTTTGTATGTTTTATTAATTGCTCTGCCCACACGTAAAAGTTACTAACGCGACGTATTTGTAAATAGGATACTGTGGTGGATGGCATTGACGGATACAAGGCATTATATACTGGACCACTTAATTCTCTCACAGCACCCCCCCTCCCTCTCGCCCTCTCCCTCTCCGTCTCTCGACCGTCAGAGGGATGAGTTATTGTCGGGTCAGCTACCCACGTGTCCCCAGCGCAGGGAATCGGCTTCTAATGAGGTCACCACAAAAGCTGTCCTGGGATCAGTTACCGCCGTCGTAGGGTGCCCACAGCCTACCGGCAAACTGACTATCGCGCTGACGTGAACAGTGTTTCTGAACTCTGCAAAATATCATCGCTATTCTACTCACTACCCGTTCCATTATTTTCCAGCATTGTCCTAGGGCAAGGGAATCATTTCCCTGTTTTTGTACCGTGTTGTCTAGTTATCTGAATCCCTCTGGATAATGTTCACAGTATTCTGTTCAGCACTTTGTGACAGTAAAATTGTAAAAAAAATATGCTGAAAGAAAAATCCCAAATCATAGACTCTTTCTGTTGGAAACAAAAAATTTCAAACAAATACAAAGAAACTAACAAATGATTAAATGGAAAATATATAATCACAGAAGAGACTGAGAGGCACTAACTAAGACATGACAGTTTCCTCATTAACACAGTCAGGCCCAGGGGCTAATGCAGACTCATCGCTCAGATACTCCAATTTCCCCATGCATCAGGGTAAGTACATTTCCATTCCGGACAAGAGGCCCTGTTTGAACACCAGGAAATTATTAACTATAGACGTCAGAAATTAAGATGGGTTTCCCAGCCCGATGTGCACATCCAGACAGACGCTCGATATATATCCTGTTTTGAATGCTTTCTCCCGTAAAATTCAGACTCAGCAGCAACTTAGCCAAATGAAGTGGTCTCTGTTGTAGTTTTTCTCTCTTACAAAAGCTATCAGACAGATGACGCGGAGTGGCTGATGTTGGCTTCTGCGGAGTGTATTGAAAGCACGTTGTTTGTACTGTACATGAATTCAAAAGGAATCACATCCCCAGACACAACAAGACTTTGTCCTTGTAATGAAAATAAAACATTTGAAGCTCTCTATATCGTCCTCAAGAGCTGATCCAGGATCAGGTAACCCAAGTATAATCCAAACCGCAAACCATTTTGTGCGAAAGTGAAAGGTGATCCATGGCCAGGGCAGTGCCAACCAGAAGAAAATTTTCCGCCCAGTCTCAGTCACCTCACTGTTTACCAACATTCTAATCTGGTCGCTAAGCATTTGGATCTGTTCCCAGGGTAACGAGGATAAGAGCAAAGGGAATGATTTATAGACACATGGTAAAGTTATTGATAAAAAAGCAAAAAAAAAAAAAAAATACTCCTTTCATTAAAAAAAGGAATACAAGGAAGTGCAGGATTTTGAATCACAGAACTGTTGAATCATTGGTACGGGAAAATCAGACAGCTTAACGTGCACTTTAGAGCACTCTCGCATGTTTTATTTGCCCGTTTTCCAGACAAGCACAATAATGCATCATTTGAATGCAATTTCAAACAAGGATTCAAATTCTCTCAAAAATTTTTTTTTTTTTGTCATGGAGAACCACTTTAACGGACTGCTACAATCCTCAAAAGGGTGAACATCAATCAAATATTCATCCATTTTCCCTCCAAAGAGGTTTTATGATGAGATGCGACTGGAAAGAAACCCAAGGAAGACTAAAAAGTATTTAATTAATCAGTCAGAACACCACGCATTACTAGTCATTACAGAATACTATTATTACCTCTTCCAAAAGGGATCTGCATTTTAATTGTATTAAATTAGTATAGAATGCAAAAATTGCTACCTCGTTGCCATGACTAGAAGCAATTGTAACCCTATTGAAAATATGTTCAGTATTCAAGCACTGACACCTTACAGATTTGGTGAAAAGGCTGAAAAAACGATCGATCTCATCTTCTCGTATTCTTGTATCTTCGGCAATGTACTAGGATGAACACATTAGTTAAGTAATTATATAGACACATCCTATTGATATCCTAAACATTATTGTAAAGATGTTTTACAAAACAATTCCTTCCACATTGATTATGTCTTATCTGTCGGTACCAGGGATTGTCAGGATCACAATCATTAACAAAAATCATTACCAATCCTATTCATATTAGTTTATGTTTATGAAGTGGTACAGGTATTATTTTCCTTTAAGAAATATTTATATGTATGCAAAAAATGGGCAGAGTAAAAATTTAAAAACAAATATATTAAAAAAAATGTATATGATGAAAATTCTAAGTAGTCTCATTGTTTGAGTGTTACCAACCCAGAAAGACAAAAAACCCAAAAAACAACAACAACAACAACAACAACAACAAATTAACAGAGGAGAATAAAAAATTCCCCCTGTACACCTGGGGAACGCCAATTGAGGAATGCATACCGTGATCTTGACTGTGACTGTGGCCAACCCCGGGGGCATGTTCCCACTGCCATCTGAAGCCTCCACCACAAAGGTGTAGGTGGCGCCAGAGGCGGAGAGGCTCTCGAAGTCCAGCGTCTCCAGCGCTGACAGCTGCCCTGTCGCGGGGTTAACGGAGAACAGCTGCCTGGCCTCCTCTGTTCTGATGTGGTACGTGATGTTGGAGTGAAGGTCGGCATCTTTTGCCTTGTAAAAGAAAGGAAAAGAAGGAAAAAAGAAAAAAAAAACAGGACAGAGATACACATCAGAGACGGCTAACGGCTAACACGGCAAACGCATTTTGTTTAATAATAATGTCTGAAAATGACTCGGCATACACACAACATTGATTTTATCATGCAGAAAACGCTGTTAGATGAAAAGGCAGGGGTGTTTGACAGTGAAAAAAAAGCCAAACGCACAACTCCAATAACCACAACTTTCTGAAATGAATGATGTCTTACTGACAATGGAATAAAAGAGGTTGACGGTTTGAGACAAAGTTATCAGTAGGTGCAAAAGACTTCCAGGCAGAAATCTTTAATAGGGAATGCACAAGGAATCGCAGCAGACACTGATAAAACCCCTTGAGTGCCTTCCAAGGCAAGCGTTCTTAATCTGCCTGGGATCTCAACCTAACTGACGGGCTTTTCTCCTGGTGTCATGAGGGACTGATTACTAGCGTGATGATAGGTTTGTCGGCAGAGGGAGATTAGCGTAGAGGGACCATGCTGTCAGTGGCTGGTGTCAATCACTCCTATGTCACCATTTACCTTGCTTCACATTTCCTCTATCTCTGTTTGCTCAGGATCATTTCCTGAAAAAGCAGCTACACTGAGTGGCCACTTTATTAGGTATACCCACCGAATAGCAAATCTGTACCCCTCTTGCCCTCAGAATAGCCCAAGTTCGTCAGAGCAGGGACTCGACAAGGAGTTGAAAGCACACCACAGGGATAGGCGGCCAATTTAGACTCCACTGCATCCCATAATTGTTGGATGGTGGAGGATCTCTCCTCTGAATAGCTCGTTCCATCTCGTCCGACAGATGCTGGATTGGATTGAGATCTGGTGACTGGGGAGGCCGCGGCAGTGACCTAAACTCGGTGCTTTGATCCGGAAACCGGCGTCCCAACATCCTGTGGCATTCAAACCTCGCTGCACTACAAGGGACCCAATGGGTGCCATGAAAGCACACCCCACACCGTAACAGCGCCTCCAACAGCCTGGAGGACGGATCCATAGGCATGTCCCGGTCCTGCCGTCCGTGTGAAAAGACAGGAACTGGGATTCAACAGACTAGGTGACGTTTGTCCACTCCTCCATTGTCTGCGTTCCGTAGCCCACTGCAACCGCAGTGTCTCATTCTCCGCTGACGGGACGAGTACCCGGCTAGGTCGGCTGCCACTCTCCATCCGTGACAGGGTCGGACGAGTTGTGCATTCCAATATTCCCCTTTCTCTACCACCGTTGGACTCAGTTGTTATTTGACAGACAGTAGCCTGTCTGTCACCCAGCACAACACATGTCAGCCTCTGCATCACACAGTTTATGACAACTGTACTGCCATTGGCTGGATGTTTATTGGACGGTTGACCTTGGTGCATCGGTTATTTTGCATTAAATACGTAATTCTGTGAGTTCTTATGTGAAAAAAAAGTATTTGAATTTACCCACTAATTTAAACAGTTGCTCACCCGTGTAGCTCAACTGGCACACGGGGTTAGGCAGCCCCACACTTACGCTCAGCTGCAGTATCACGGTCCCAGCAGGGCTGTTCTCCGGTAGGCTGACTCCATACGAGGGCTGGGAGAAGACCGGGCTGTTGTCGTCCACGTCCAGCACGTCGATATGCAACCTGGCGTTGGCCCGGCGGGGATCGGCGGCGCCGTCCGACGCCTCCACGACCAGCTCGTACTGGCTCCGAGTCTCCCGATCCAGAGGCGTCACGGTGTAGACGCTGCCATTGCTGTTGATCCTAAAAAGCTCGCCATGGTTCACCAGCCGGTATCGGATCTGCCCGTTAACCCCTGCGTCTGGATCGGTGGCCTGTAACCGCCAGGGGTTAATTACCCATATGGATAGGAAAATATACAAATGGATTCTATTCACAACAACAAGGGCAAATGCTTCCACAAGGTCAGAGGCTGGCTCACTGGAACCAAATAGTTACACAAATATACAACGTTCTAACATTTGCTAATCAAGTCTAACTTACTCTTTTCAAACTTACATTGTTATATATATATATATATATACATATATACACACACACACACACACACACACACACACACACACATATAAGTATATATAGTCTAAGTGTAATCATGCCGTTTTATAATTAGCACTCCCTAAACCAAAACCTCAATTGGTTTCTCACCAAAACATACATTTCTCATCCACCTTAATTAAAAGCGGAAGGCTCTGTTAAGCTAATTAAGCACACTTAATTGTGCAGAAGAACTTCACGCAGTGAAAACTCAAGCAAAGGGTTAAACAAAATGTAGATATAAAAATAATAAATGCCACCCCTCTCCTGAATGTGACAGTTCATTAGCAAGGGGGCTGGACGCCGGCGAGCCGTTTGAATATTTCCTCAGAGGCAGCCACACGGTCATTTTTTTTCCCCCTAAATTGCGGCGAAGGGAAAAGAGAAGGAGCTCATTTGTGCCGTCACCCTGGCGCGGGGGGCAGAGAGGGGGGACAGCGCTCACCTCGGCAGGGAACCGACACGGCACAGCAAGCTTTTGACCAAGGTGAGGATTCGTAAAATGAGACCCATCACAACCTAACACAGAGCCGGATCAGCTAAGCCAGCTTTAAAGATGAACTGCTGGAATCCATCAGTTGACATCAGACTGAAATAAGATGACTGTATTGAACACTAACAGCGAAAACAGCTAACTGATTCCTCTAAATTCGGAATGAAGACCTTTCCCCACTGTACCGAATATGGCAGCTGTAAACCTGCAATCTGGAGTGCCCCTGAAAGAGATGAGAGAGGTCTCCTCTTTTATCCATAAAATCAAAATAAATCAGATTTAGTAAAAAAAAAAAAAAAAAGCAACATATTGTATAGTGGAAAAGGGGACACGGTTCTATGCCTGTAAAGCATTTAGAAAAAATAATGATAAACTTTAATCATAGTAATAAAAAGGCAAAAATCAACACATTAGAAAAAAAGGTTCACTTATGTGAAACGTCATCAATCAGCACAGCCAGGATCTTTCATGTTACCCTTCGGATTAAATGAAAAGAGAAAGGAAAAACAGCAAATGTCATTTGAGTTTCTTATCTGGTACAGCAGACGGCAATGAAGGCTGTAGAGCAGGCAGTCATTCCGCAATTAAAGTCGCCGCAGATATCAATTAACAACGCATTAAAACTGCCTCTGAGAAAACCCGACATTTGCAGTTGCCGAGCAATAGAGCAGAGTCGGTAAACACTTGAATCTGGTGTGAGTACAATTACCATGCCGTGAAGGGACAGGCGAAGCATGGTAAAGTAAAGCAGGGATTCGGCTGGCCTTGCAATCCGTCTCATAAATGCGGTAATGAGCACTTCGGCGTTTTCAAGATGGCTCGATTGTATTACATGGAGATAATGAAAAGCAAACTATTCGCACCAGTTAGCATGCGTATTCTGCACAGGTGTTATCGCTTGGCTGAATTTCAGTCATGATACACACTAAGATTGCCGCTGCTTCGCGTTTCATATTTATAATAACACATGCAGCTACCATGGCTCCAATTTGACATGTTCCCAGAAGGCAAGTCAGGATCAGCCTTTGATTTATATAGCAATGTACCATGACAGAATCAGCACACTGTCTTACCATATGTTGGGTTATTATAATAACCGTGGTTCCCTGAAATGGAAGCTTTAACCGTCGCTAATGGGTTGCTTCCCTCAAGAACATAGAAACTCTCTGATTCAAAACATGAACCGTCACTAATGGGTGTGCATACCCAATCTGTTGTGGGGACAGCCGATCGCTGATACACGAGCTGAGCGTCACCATGCATACGCTGCACCTGCACAGTTACTCTCAGCATTCACTAGGCGGTGGAGGGACCGGTTCCAGAAGCCGCCCTCAACAGTCTCGTCCCAAAGCTAGCTGCGCATCCACAACGTTCAGCCGGCAGACCCTGGGGAGCGCCGCAGACGTCGGCGACCAATTCACCCTGGAACATCGCCCAACACGCCGCCTGCCCCCTAGTGTGAATGCGTGCTGATCTGATACACCAACTTGATCAGTGAGCCACAGGGACAGCCTGTGCATAGACAAGGCATGGCCCTGCACCTGAGATCCATTACAGAAAAACAGCTGATCGGACTGGTGTAAGCTCCAGGGGAGACGCTGTGGTGCATCGGTGGGCACAGTGGGAGGAGTGCCTCGCCGCCTGACACCATGTGAGAATGCACCCCTTAATTGGGTAATTGAGGAGTTGTCACCTACACCTGGTCTATATTATAAATTAGGGATTTAAAGAAAAGCAGCTGGTTTCCTTAGGGCTGCTAGAGCAGAAAAGGAGTGAGGTGACGCAGTCTGGTGAAAAAAAAAAACCCACCCGTGTGTACGGCAAGGGTGGGTTCTGAAATTTCTGATTTTGAATGATGTACGCTGTATGAAAAGTGCATAAAAAGCCAGTCCCTGATTTAAAGGGCAGCCAATCCTGTGGGAAAGAGGAACTCCCACAGTCCTTTCAGACATTGCTCCCAAAAAAATGATCAAGGAACAATGTCAAAAGAAACTGCATCACGTCGCACAGATCTTAGTTGGCCAGCCAAGATCCAGTGCAAAAGTACCTTTTTTTTAAGGACAGGAAAGAGCGGCTAACAGCGTACACCGCGGCCCACCCACAGTCAAACACTTAAGACTTAGGCGGACTGCTAAAAACTAGCACCAGCCAGAGGCCAATTCGAATATCTGCAACGCAGCCCCAGCCCCCCGATATTGCTCTCGACACAGTCTAAAAAAAGGCACAAAAAGATTATATTTCATAGGATTTTGATCACATTACGCCAAGCACTCTCACAAGACTTGGCATACCTGCTCAGATATTTTTGGGTTCTTGATGGAATCAAGATGGCTCATACTTATACACCGTATTTGAAAGGGAACCTGTAGATTTTAGTCCACATACATATATAGTCAATACATTTCTTTAACCCATTCTATGCTTCTCCTACTGTGACTGATTCCATAGCATGTCATACAAATTCTATTGGTAAATATGAGCTATAACAAAGAAAATTAGATTGATTGATTGACAGATGAAATAGGTACCACTTCAGTTTCACCACAGGCCCACTTCTGCTACGCCTGTCCTGAGATTTAGGGAAAGGAAGTAAGCCTTGGACTATGTCCAACATTCACGGCTTGGAGTGGCGAGAGAGCAGAACGCGTGTCAAACTGAAGGAACAGTGGCCGCAATGTTCCAGGTCTCTGCTCCACAACCAACATAGACAGCCATCAATTCACCCGAATCCCGATTCCGTTCCACCCTGAAACACTCCCGGTACACGTTACATCAACAATGTTCACACGCAAGAGCAGAAAAGCGAGTCAACAAAATGTCTAAGAGCATTATCCTGTGATTATTCATCTAACAAACCAAGACACGATTAATCTTAATCACTAATTAAAACTCCTAGCAGCCCAACAGATCTTAACAAAGCTACTCATTATGGGATGTCCCTGAGGAAGCAAATTATTTAAATGACTTTTTATTTAATTGGAAAATTATGAACAGAAAAGCTGTTGGGGTATAGCGGGCAGGCTCGTCTTTTCTCTCGCTCCTGACAGGAGGACACACCCCCTGCGTGAGTGGGGTCTCCAAAGGCCCCTAGCAACATGCCCTTCTCCAACGGGACACTTTCCACAGCATAAATACTGAAGTTCTGTTACAAAGGACATTAGTGCCCGGTTTCGCCCTGGCGCTGTGTATACAAGGCAGGCTGCCATGACTAAAACCCCCACTCCTGTTCCAAAAAACGAAATGGAGGTGGCAGGGAGTCAGACATGCTACGCATGTGTTCAGTCCCCAATGTTACCAAAATTAGCAATGTAAGCACGTGCTAACTGCAATCCTTACTTCACCTGGCCTAGCCACCGCCATGCCTATATAAATTTTCCATAATTTTGCCACTGAATCTTATTAGTTTTCTGGTCTGGGTCGGCATTTGCCATGCGCATGTCCAATCGGGACGCCATATATAGACTGAGATACTGTACATCTAGAAATAACACATGCAAGGGATAGCATACCTTTACTTGGCCCACAAAATAATTGGCCTCCTCCTCTTGGACTGTGAAGTTTTTTGGCAGAAGTGGGTCGAAGACAGGGTCATTGTCATTGACATCAGTAACCACTATATTCACTGTGGTTGTGGAGGTCTGAAACAAAAATAATAAAAGAACACGGATCGGATTTTAGAAAGAACCATGATGCAGTTTTATTTAGAGGTGTTTAAGAAAGAAGTAAGAAAGTAAGACTATAATGATTAAAAAGTAAATGGAAAAATCAGTAACTTTCGGTATGAAGACATCCACCGACATCAGATGTTGGAAAATCGGTCAACTGGGACAAAACTATACACCAACTTATACCTAAAGACACAGGACAGGATTCTTTACACCACACAGTCTGATGGTCTGAGAACCTGCATACTTCCTAAAGTGTTGCAAGATAATTCAGAGGACAAAACATTTGAACACAAAAAGGGTATACTCCTTACAAGTACTGCTTCAAGATCATGTGTGCATTTGACTAAATTCTACAGACCCAGGTCCACAAACCTTCACTCCATTTCATTGTTTTTATTTTCTCTGGATGAAAAAAAAAAATCAAAAACGTTAATCCACATTCTAAAAGCCAAACGTATTTTAATTATTTTATAGCAGAACTCCTGTGGCAAGTACCTTACCACCTAGGCCGTAGCTTAGAAGCACAGCGTGGCTCCATGAATGATATTTGAAGCAATTTGCCTTAGAGGAGTTGGCTGTCAGCAAAGATTTCAACCAGCAAATTTAATCTGAGGCTGAACAAGGACGAGAGGGATTTTCAAAAACTGTTTGGCAAATATGAGAGATTTTCAGCCTTTGAAGCCTATTATGTTATATTCTAGCCGGGTCGTATCAAAAAGGAAGATTTCATTAGGTTTATGGTCATCATTTTGATGTTGATTAATGTTTTTTTGCAATTTATCAGGAGGAAAAAAATCTATGCAGGCTGGGATCATTCGCACTAATGAAATTACAAAGTGACGAGAGAATGCTACAGATATTATAAGTAACAGCCTCCAAACATTACAGTCTTTAATTAATAATGATCTTC
Organism: Hiodon alosoides; assembly: GCA_025775065.1. Lineage (NCBI taxonomy): Eukaryota > Metazoa > Chordata > Actinopteri > Hiodontiformes > Hiodontidae > Hiodon > Hiodon alosoides. Next base: position 20,330 of record JAOYSI010030154.1, read on the forward strand.
CATTAAACGGCTATTCATGATACAAACGCAAACGACATTTATGGACTTCATGGCCTAAATACGACAGAACATAAAAGACATAGCATCCCACAAAGTCTAATACATAAGCTACGTGTGCGCCACATTCTGAGTCGTGACTTTCAATGGAGACCACACGATTGATGTTTTATTATGCTTGCAGGTATCATATAAGCCCCACAGCTACAAGTTAACTAGATCAATCGCAGTTGGGCTACATGCAACTTCTGGCCAAAAAAAAATAATAAAAAAATAAAATAAAATTTCTCAGATCCAAATGGCTGTCTTTACTAAAACTAAACTGTTATTAGTGAGTACAAGGACATCGTCT
>JAOYSI010030165.1:0-14373 GCA_025775065.1 Hiodon alosoides
ATATATATATATATATATATATATATATATATACACATGTATATGGGAAATTCAAACCAGGGGACTTCCTGATCAATCAGTAGCAATATTAGATTTAAGCTCATTAGGTTTCAATGGCCCTTTAAATTCCTATGTCCGCAGACTCTCTCCATTAGGCCTGTATAGAATTACAAAAGATTAAAAGCACTTTTCTGCTCTTTCCCACTAAAACATTACTGAAATTCGGCATGGTTCCCTTATTTTGAAACACTTTATCTTGCTCCAAAAAAAAAGAGGGAGGGAAAGCTTGGCAAATAGACGAATCGATGCAGGGCAAATGGTTCAGGTTTAGTTCCGTAATAGGGCTTATTTCTTTGGAAGTTAAGACTGTGGGTCCTGGGCCTAAGAATTTAATCAAACTTATCAAAGGCTTTGATCCGCAGGGTCTCGCATTGCAGGCCTGCCTCCACGTCTGCCCGCATTTGAAACAATAAGCCTGTGTCCAATCGCAATGATCTTCTCACCGCGACCTCTGACCCCTTGAGGGGAGGAAGAGATGAGGGTTCGTTTTTTTGAGGGGAACGTGAAGGTTGGAGTGACTCCCAACTACCAAAGAGATTTTTGACTTGATTCTAAACACTAAGAAATTCCCCACATGTGCAAATGATTATGTTTCATGATGGATTCTTGTGCTGAAGAAACACATGCACACACAGACACTCTTAGCAAAATGAAATCTCTGGCAGGTACAACCAGCTCCTTTTTCTTCTCTGATCTTCAGCCTCAGCTGGGCTTTATTCTGTGAACTGTCATGGGGTAACAGATAGCTAAAGTGTACTGCTAGGCCTAAGAAATGCTGATTATAGAAACTAAAATTCCAGACTGCTCCCAGACTGTGCTTGCTGTCTCAATCTAAGCGTTGTTCTAAAGGGAATATATATTATACAACACAACTTTGATTTTGAAATGTACATCTGTCATGTGAACAAAGAAAGCATTTTTTTGTCCTCTGACTATTATTATTATTATTATTATTATTATTATTATACTTTTTTTTTTGGAGTATGACAATAAAGTATGGTGAGATGAAGATGTATGCCGGCATGGGTCAGTTTTCCATGGAACTCTAAAGTCTTTCCTGCTGCCTCCCCGCAGCATTAAATCAAGTAATGCCTGGTTTGAGCTATTCATTAAGTGCCAGTTAATTAAGTCAAGCAATTATTGAGGTTTGGGAGACCTGTCAAAGTGAACACTCGCTTGACTCTTTTTGTGACTGTAACCTCCACTCCCTGGGAAAGCGTCGGTGCGCTTTTTGGTTTTCTTCAGAAGTGCTGAATGAATGCCAGCGGATGTCAAAGTGTGATTGAAAACTTGGAAGTATTTTCCTGTTGTTATTTTGGGGGTGTTTGCACACTGTCCGTGTTTCTGCAGGAGATCACAGCTCTGGCGTTATCTCTGTTGATTTTGGCTAGTTCTCTGCGTCATGTTCGAGAAACCCAAGAGTTCTGTTTTTCACCACCTTCCTAACCAGTTCTCCCTCCCTCTCTTTCTTTCCCCGACTCCTGATTTCAGCTTCGGCCTCGTCGATTATGTTAAAAAAACGTCCTCTTTATTTAACTGCAAGAAGCGATGCGCCGTTTAAAATTCACAGACTCGTCTCTGTAATGGGTTGTTAAAGCAGTACCATAACGAGCATAAGAAGGGAAAATAATTCCATTAATTACCATGTGAGAATGCGAGTTGGTGAATCCCCTTCCTGATTTGCTGGTGTGAATATTTAAGACATCTTGGAGACTGTGTGAGTTACACCCATGTGCCTAATAGGAATTGCAAGTGTTACGAGTCTGTTGCATTTGCGAGTGCAGGAATGCGAGTGTGATCCTTCTGTGTGATCCGGAGCGGAACTGTGGCATTAGACACAATGCTGATCTGACAAACACAGGTGGATGTGCACTAAGTGAAACTTTGGATCACTAATCTTGTACACTGTTTTCAAGCACTTGAGTGCTAGTCTCGTTTTGTATACTTATTCAGATTGGTTTAAGGATACTAGCCCCTTATGGCTATTCTGTTAGTGCCCTTATGAGTATTCTGACCCATCAGTAACTTGTGTTTGTAAATCGCTGATATTGCCAGGAGGCAGTCAGAACTTTGAGAGTTCTTATTATCCCTGTGTCCACAAACAATGACTGTTGGGGCTTTGGAGTAATACCCCTTTCTTCTTTAAGGTTTTAAGTATGGGACAGCTTTGAGATGGGTTAAAATGACTAATATACTTAAGGTATCCTTAATGTAGTGTAGTTGCTTATTAGGTGCACATTGTGCTTGCTTGGGTACTGATTCAAATGGTTTGTGATGCTAAAATGAAGCAGAACCCGAACCGCCCTGGGAATCCATAGTGGTGGCAGCATATGGTGATATTTTATAAGCAAGATGACATAACAACTACGGTGAATCAGTATTTTTTTTTAACTGAACAGATTTAATATTCAATATTCATCTATTCCATGTAAGACTGTTTATTTGGGTATTTTTTTTGTTGATTGTTTATGATTGTTGATTGTTTGCTGTTCTGTATGTGTTGTATTCTACAGTTTTTTCAGATGTTACACTCTACTGCCTTTTTTCAAGGGCTTAGGTTATTATTTTCCATTTTAGTTTTTCTTCTGGAAAATGCTTTTAAAAAGCTTTTCCGTAAAAATAAATTGATGTGTCAAATACATTATTAACCATGCAAATTTTAAATACATGTACAGGTGATTTCTATTATTGGGTCTTTTATTTATGCACTTTTCCTTTCTATGTAAACAGCGTTAGCCATGCAAATGTAAATTCTACCTAACAAATTTATTTAAACTGAATATTAAGACATTTTGTGTTCTAGGATTGTTTATCACATGCTGAGATAAAAGTACTAAGACTGGGACCAAATTGCATTTAGTTGAATTTTATTTAATAGTATTTTCTTTTTTTAAGTGTCTACTCGTAAAAAGAAAAAATGCCACTAAATACAGTTATGTAAGGTGTGATTGGTTGGTTTTTATTTGGCCTGAACCTAAATCCTGAATGCTCGCCTAATTTATAAGAAGCAGTACCTTTTAACACCAGACGTCGAACCGCAATATATTCCAGCACATAAATAAATGACAAAATGTCATTGAAGGCCAACTGAGCAATAGATTGTAACAATTTCTGTATTTTTATTTGCTCGGGTTATTTAGGGTTATATTCACATGGTCAGGACCCCATTGGCAAATACAGAGCATGCAACAAAAACTATTTGCGTTGTACTCTATAATGGTCATGCACACTAATATGTAAAGGGCTGTATCAATATATTTCACATTCTTTGAATAACAATACCAGGAGGGTATTGGGGGAATTATGTACAGTACTGTGCAAAAGTCTTAGACACATGTAAAACAATTCTGTGTAAAGCAAGATGCTGTTTAAAATAATGAAATGAAAAGTTTCTAAATGTAAAATAAATACTATAAAGGACAGTCAAACCTTTGCCTTTAAAACTGTATCAATTCTCTTTTGCACACTGTCGTGCGGTTTTATAAGACAGTCGGATGGTATATTGTTCCACGAGCCTTGGAGAACATTCCACATTTCTTCTGACTTTGGCAGTCTCGCTTGCTTCTGTCTGTCCTGGTTATCCCAGACTGATGATGCTGAGATCAGGGCTCTTTGGAGGCCATACAATCTGTCGCAGAACTCCTTGTTCTTCTTTTGGAAAATGAATGTTTGGAAATAAAAAAATGACACTAATGCTAAATTCATGTAAAGATGCTGGGGCGCCTACAGTTATTGCAAAGAACAGGTTGAGAATCCCATATCTGAAATGCCTGGGTCCGGAATTTTTCGATATTTTCAGATTTTGGAATATTTGCATATACATAATGAGATATCTTAGGGATGGGACCCAAGTCTAAACACAAAATCATTTATGTTTCATATGCACCTTGTACACAGCCAGAAGATAATTTATACGGCATTTTATATTTTGAATTAAAAATCTGTACTTTCGAACAGACCATAAAACCTATAAAAATATAAAAAATTTGAGTTAAAGACAAAGGGTTATAGTTGTAAAAACTCGGGGACTAGTTTGCTACGCTCATGAAAGCATTCTGCAGTTCTCGAGCTTACTCAGGCCAGTCTGTTTTGGATCACTTGCATACTAATTTTCTCTTTTGAAGTGCTTAAGTGTTTTATATGCACAGAAAGAAAAATATATGAGCAACTGATAATAAATACAAACCTTACATACCTGATCCGACTTGCATATAAATTCGACTTAAAGACGGTCTTAGGAACGGGACTCGTTCGTAGCTACCTGTTTTTGGTACCACAAAGCAGAGAATACGTAAGAAACAAAGTAAATAAAGCACTTAGGTCAGGCGTTGACGACGGTTGGTAACAAACTAACCCCAAAAGAGCGTCACATTGGCAAGTGAAATCAGGTCTAGAATTTAATGATTGTGGTGTCATGTCAGCGCTCAAAAAGTTTGGACCATTTCGGATTTTCGGATATGGGATGATAAACCTGTACTGTATACAACGATATATTTTAGGGAAGCTTGATTTTACATCAGTGTTCTGGATTGGAAGGAGAGTATTATGCCAAACCACTGTCAAAGTGATTCACTATCAAACTTACTCAACAAATAACAAATAGAGCCTCACTGTACTTACCCTTTCTTACAGTAGTCAATTACACCTACTCCTCACTTAACGACCAAGATACGTTCCTACGAGTAGGTCGTTAAGCGAGGAGCCGCCCATTTCCGATATTTCAAGCACAATGTACTGGTATTGGGTTGTGTAAACCATCTTTAGATATTGTTTTAATTTTACCTTTACACCATTTATAAAAAAAATTTGTGTACTTTTCGATGTTTATACGCGCTGCCGTTTCCAGTACCAAAGTTCTCGTACAGCGTCCAATACAGACTGGTCGGAGAGCTGGTCGTAAGTCCGCGAGGTCGTTTAACAGGTAGGTCGTTAAGTAAGGAGTACCTGTATTTACAACAATATGACTTTATTGCAGCAAAATATACATTAATAGTATGGATAGTTATTGTGCTATGATAAATGTCTGGGATTTGTTAAACAAGTCCTTGGAAAATGTGTAAAGAGCTTTTTAGGCGGTATTAATTTTAAAGCATACAAAATCCTCTGCTGCACTTGATTCAGACCTGTATTTACAACTACGATAAGATATTCCCTTCCTTCTGCGATTTTAACTTAATTTTTGATAAATTTAAGTACGCACCATTCAAACAAAACCCCTAGTAACAGCTGTTTTACATTATAGCCTGGGCAATTTCAGTAAAGTCCCTTCCTAAGCTTAAATCATGCTTACATATGCACATGTTTTTGTATTTTAAGATTAAAGCATTTCAAAGTAGAAACAAACTGCTATGTTCCAGAAGTCAGTCTATTTAATTTTTTTTTATAAATGGGGTTTTGCTACAGGCTACATGCTGTGTTCATTTCCTAGTCTATCACTGAGCTGTGCATTTAGCCCCTAGAGCACTCTGTCTCCAATGAGCGTCTCACTACGTCCCTCCTACTCCAATTAAACACCTAGGCACACCTGAAGGATATAAAAAACTGTGGTAATAGTTTGATGTTGGCTCTGCCAGAAGTTTTGTTCACTATAAAAGGTGCCAGGAAAAACTTGACATGTTTTGTGACAGGAAATAAAAATAATAATATAGTCCGGAGGTTTAATGATGAATGCTGAACCCATACTTTTAAGCCTAGGTGGATAACACATTTGTATAACCTTCAAAATTTGATTGAGACAATAGTTTTGGTACGATAGTTATTTGCTTGACTGTATTGCTCCAAAAGTACTTACAGCTTGTCATGACCCCAATACATTGGAGTAAAGGTAGTTTAAAGCCAACAGAATGTCATGTATTACTGCTGAACATGCATGCATTCAATTTGGCCACATTGTTACAAAAGTGCCTGTAGTTAACGAGAGATCTGCTTTTATGTTTCATGAGGAAATATCAGAAAAGCAATAGAGTTACAGCAGGGAGTGCTTTGACCCCTTTAAAAAAATCTATAAAAACAATACGGTTATATATAGCATATATTTTGGAACATACCGTACTACCTGTGTATCAGTATTCTAAGGATAGAAGTTTCCCATTTAGCCATATTGTGTAGTAACCTTTTTTGTTTGCAATTTAGGTTGGGCCTGGAAGAAAGACCATATACTCCAGTCAAAGTAATGTAATCTGCGGTTCTTTAACACTACATATTTAAGTGCATTTGGCATTATAAGTTCAAAGTTATGTGTATACATACCAAATTTGGTGTCAATTGGACTTAAGGTTCATGAAAAGATTTGTCCAACAACATTTATGGTGAACATTGCAATTTATACACTCGGCTTGGTGATTGTAGGTCAACTGGGACACAAGGGCTGTGTAGTTAGCATTTTTTAAATGATTGCTATAGCACCACCATGGCGTCAATGGGCACCACTATTTAATAGGAAATATGGGCATGTAATATGGGCATATACCTGACATGCCTACCAAGTTTGGCGTGGCTTGATAGAATGGTTTAGGTTTAGTAACTGTTTTAATTTTTAAGCATTGCATCTAATGAGAACTTATTTGCCATATGTGTCCATGTTTTTTGAGATATGACCCAAAAATTTGCTAATCGCATATAACATTCTATGTCATCTTGATCTGCTGAGTTGAAAAGTCATGTTTCTTGCAAGAAGGTGAAAATATGAATATATAGCACAAATGAAATTTTAGGGTTAAGGAAGTAAGATTTGTTACGGTTTTTCAAAGCGGTCAAAATAGTGTAAATATTTCATGGTGGACTTTATAGGTCCTTGAGGCTACATAACTCCTCATAAACGGAGGGGCCTAAAACTTTTGTTTGGTGATATTAGGTCAGACAGGTCGCAGGGGCTGTGCAATCAAATTTGGCATTTAAAAACATTTGCTATAGCGCCACCATGGGGTCAGTGGGCACCATTTTCACTGTAACCAGGCTAATTTCCAGCAAAATCGATCAGCGGGCGTGGAAAGAAAATTTGCAGAAGCGGAAGAAGAATAGGTTTCCAGCAGCTTCGCTGGTTAAACCCTAATATCTGTTGGGTCATAAACTCTTACTGCAGTTTAGAAACATGATTGAAGTCACACTTTTAAACTGTGAGAAGAAAGGGGGAAGTATGTCTCACCACAAATATTCACTGGGAGTATGGTCTGCACAGCGTTTTTAATCTACCGGCAGAGAGATTTGTGCTTGTTTTCTCCACATCACACGGCCATCATAATAGTGTCCTAATTGAATGTTGTCTGTACATACTTTGTCGTAGGTATTGATGTGTGAAGAGCTATCAGCCTTTGTATGGCTGGGTTCTCCATTTGCCTGCGAGCAGATTACGTGTCCCCAACGATGCAGAAAAACACTGCAATTATACTGAGTGGACAGTGGGTGGTGAGGGGTGAGAGCTATTTTTTGTCAAGCAACCAGTGATCAAACAGCCATAAAGCAACGTGGGGTGGAAGGGTACTGATCGAGATTGCAAATAATAAATTTGCTCTGTTGGAGAAATAAGTTACCATTTTCATTAAGCCCACCCCCAGATTTAATTCATTGTTGCCACCACTGCCGGAGCAAGCAAAGCAATTTATATGTGCTCTTATTCTGCCTGCAATTAGAGCATGGTTGCCTCTGCACACGCTCACCATTAACAACAATTTAGTTAATTAGTTAACAGTGATTTGTATACACAGGGCTAATTCCTTAAGTGGCTGTCAGGCAGACGCCCGATGGCTTTTGTCTAATTGATCCTGCACACTTTTGCCCTGTGAACTAGTGTTGGGGTGTTGGGTATCTCTCTCTGCTCGTGCTCAGATTCAGTTACTTAAGCCAGGATGACAAACATTTGTCATGTCACTGGATTAGTGGTCCAATGGAGCTGGAACATCACACCCCCTTCCCAAATAAGATCTCGTATCACAATAACTGAATTTTAATACGAGCTTTATAAAACTGACATACTGTATACTGTTTGCAAGGTTTTGATATCTGGTATCTCTTTTAAACATCTGTTTATTTGTTACTTATTGACATAGTAATTGCTGCCATTCTGTATTGCTTGCATTGAAGTCGCATGGAATACTTTGTTTGTTGAGGATTAAAACCGTGAGTGATCACGGTGACCTGTAAAAATGTGTTGTTTCCAAAAACGTATTTTTGTTTGGTAGTAAACGGCCATTCTACCGTGAATACACCTACAATGCTTAGGTATTGACTGAACAAAAACCACCTGGTTAATAACATTATGCAGCAAGGACATGTAAATGTATACTATTTTATTAAACTGTTATGCATTATCATGCATCAGATGAGGGTTAAAGCGTACGCATGTTTATAAATTCTGATATGTTGCCTCATGTAGCTTGCAAAAAGGTAGTTTCTGCTACAGAAGATACCCTAAAGTACTAATCATTTTTCAATGTGCACACCACCCGTTTATTGTCTTTGTGCCTCATTTCTGAAATACATCACGCCCAGGGGTTTTCCTTAAGATCATTTTCACCTACTTTCAAATGATACGAAATAATGAACATTAGCTGTGATAATGATGATGATGATTACAACAATGAAACATGCTTATAGTAAGTACAATCTAAAAACTATTATGTGACCGCTAACCTTTTCAAACCAATACCTGCGGTAGGTTTTGAGCTGCAACGTTGGAAAAAGCCAATCAGTTAATCAGAAAGAGAGGGATAAAGTCAGCTAGAGGTGCCAGGGACAACAGTTTAGTAACGTTTTGTACTTATCCGTTTGTGGCTCCGGGTTTTATAGATGATATATGTTGTGGAGTATCACAGCTTTCTGATCTCCAGAAGCACACAATCACAAGAATGTTCTGATTACCCTACACAAACACGCAATTACATGCAGATGTACTCATTGAAGTGCATATGTAAAGACGCACGCAAATAAGCACATGTATGCTCTGGCTATCACATACGCACACCACCCCTCTTCTCTAGGTTGACACAGGGCGCAAATTTCCAGCTGCTTCAAACACAGCAGTGCGCAAATTAGCCGATTAGCCAATTGAAAGGAGGCAGGCAGGATACTAGTAATTACTGGCTGATTGGCAGTAGGGACGCAGTTAACAGGTTTCAGCTCTTTCTGTGGAAAAGAATAAAAACGCAGCGGTTTCTTTACAAAGCCCCATAGTAGTGGAACTGCTCCTGGAACTGTGCAGGAGTTTATTTAATTGGGCAGAAACTCTCGATCTAGCCCAGCCGGGTCTTTTAGTTAATGAAGGACTCCACTGTAGCGATGGTCTAGCTCTGCGGTGTTGACTGCAGGGAAGCACGATCTGTGCACACAGAGGCTCTGGCCTGGCGGTGCGGATGCGCTGACGGGTATTCCTGAGGGTACCGGAGAAGGAGAGGGAGGGAATCCCAGAATGCGTGTGTGTCTGTTAGCCACGCTAAGCTGCGTTAAACTTCTTATGTAGCCGTTTTGTTTGATCCCCTCCACCTTGGACTTGGAGCAGGAAGATCCACAACAACCCACCAAAGATTGTGAGATGTCTTGATTTTTTTGCATGTTTTTTTTTTTCAGTCAGGAACACAGTTTTCTGTACTTTACCAATCCCTGACCGAAGGAGCAGCCGATTTCTCAGTTTTGCATTGTATTGCATCAGTCAACCATATATTTTACAAATTTACTTAAGAGGATTGTTCACACAGTGTTGAGAAAATGTTTGAGAAGAGGCCTTTTAAGCTATTGAGGAATAAATTGATATTCGTGTTGATGGTTTGTTGGATGATCTATCATTAACCGTGTTTGTTTTCAAATGAAAGCTGTGCCCATAGAACAGTACTCTTAATGAGGCGTATAAAGTGATAACTATAGAGCTATAAAAGGATGATGGTAAGTCTTTACATTTTCAGTAATGTACCACTTTGGTCATCTCCTTGCTGGGACAGTGCCAACAAAGGCAGCACTCTCCAGAACGGTGCTTTTTACATTTCTTTTATTTATTTTTTGTCAGAGTTATGATCCAGCAGGTTTTCAACATCTCCAAGTCAGTTACATGCACAATACTAATTAAATAATAGTTAAATAAGCTGAACCAGGCACACAGAGACATGGACAAAACACACTCAAGACACTGGAACTTTTAAGAACAATCGTGTGGAATAGGAGTAACCGCTATAGACACTGGACTAGCTGTATGCACAGATCTCTATATATATATGACTCTAGCATATCACAATATATTTTAATAATGCAACCACAACAGCAATGGTACACTGTTGACTGGTTCAGAAGAACCCTGTGCTGTGCTGTACATTTAAATCTGTAAAGCTGTACATCCTATAACACTCATGCTTAGTACTCTGTGTGTACCTGTGCTGCACTCCTGATTTCCATCATGGACTGCTTATTAAGCTCACAGGCCAAAGCCTGGTCCATCTAACAGCACAGACCATCACAAGGCAAGGATCACGACATGAGACAGAGACCAACATTAACAACATTAGCTCCAGGAGGTTTTTTTGGTTTTCTCTCTTCCAGTTTGTAAACGGGGAACTGTAACCGTATATAAGATCACACATCTTCACATCCCCAGCAGGCCCCCCTACAAAGAGCTGAGCTCAGGTGTGAGCCAACTTGGACCGGGTCTCGGCGACCTCAAAAGGTGTTTTTTTGCCAAACCGTTTAAAGGTTTAAAAGCATTTGACCTTCACATGTGGAACCCAGCGCGTGTACGAACCTTTACGTTTCATGGAAATTTGCAGTTTTCATTGCGATAAATAAATAGGGAATAAAAATTGTAAGCACAGGTTGTTTTTGTGTAAAAAAACAAACGACTAAAACAAAGCAGTACGTAATGCTGTTTACCCAGTGCACTAATCTTGTGGGGTGCCCCTAAAAAAAAGTAAGGTGAGGGACCGACCACATGTAATCCAGATGCACTGGGACAAGAGGAGCTTGGGAAACAGATTCACCCTCAGTGTCATAGTTCAGGGTGGAATGTTTCACATAGGAAAATTAAAATGAATATTTACTTTACTTTTTTAGTCTAAACATATAAATGAGTTCCAAATGGATATTGCAAGTATTACTCATGTCCGGAAGTTTAACTTGGTATTTAGACCAGCACTCATAAATGTTTGAAATGCATTTTAAGGCCGCTCTTCCATTTTGCACCTGTGCAGTCGTGGGAGCCCAGAAGCAACTCCCATTTGCAGCGAAAGCAGGTAAGAGAAAACTGCACACAGCAGACATACACAACACATGCATGATGAAACCCGCTGTTTGATGTGCTCATGACGGCTGGCGAGGCGATATGCAGTTGGTTTATCTTAACAAGCACCATCTCCTGCAGCCTTCCTGTCCACATGTGTAAGTGGATGCGATCCGTGTCAGTCATTGGCTGGTGAGGATCACGCAGCTTGTTGTTATGGCCTAAAGAAAGCCCCTGGGGGATTAGGGGAAGAATACAACGCACCAGCATGCAGCACAGTGATCTGCGGTGAGAGGAGATGGACAAAACGGACGGGTGAGACCAGGAAGGAAAGCCGAGACACCTCGGAACATGCTGTAATTTGGGTGCCACTATTTTTGGATAAAAGAATCAAATCCCGATGCCTATTTCTCTGCGATGCCCCTGAGTCCCTCTATTTACAAACCATTAGAGTAATTTATGGAGTAGGCCAATTTGCTCAGTTAACTTTACTCCCGACAGTCAATAATTCATTAGCTAAATTCCATCATACATTGACTGGTCCTTTAAGACATTTTCGTAAGGGTGCCACATATTGGACTTCAGTTTTAATCTGCCGTTTTAAGCATGCATAAAGTATCACAGGGCAACTGTTAACTTCCACAGCTGTGCTACGTGCTCCATAGTGAGAGGTTTTTCAGGAATTGGGAATTCGATGACATACTTCAGTTTATATCAGCAGACAATATGTTAACAGTGAACCACTTTATTGTTTCTTTATTTCACTCCTTAATTAACATTATTCATTTAGTGGTCACTAAACTTATTAATTCAGCCAATTCTTTATAAAATTCATTTTTCAAGGAGTAGAATAGACAAAATATGTCTTTTATTGTGCTTATGAATTAGTTAACCAGTTAATATAGATCTATTGTTTAAACTATTAAAGGCGTTTTTAAGTCCTCATTGCAGGAAGTACCCCTCCAACCCCCCACCCCGCCCAATTTGGATCGTCGCCATGAATCTCACAGGCTACACATCCCGCACAAGAGGTTTGGTGCTGATTGGAGTAAAGGCACGCCCGGGAAGCTGATAGGCGACGCTCATTAGCAGCAAGCCAAGAGAAACCATGCCGATTTAACCCACCCCAGCCCAGCCCAGCCCAGCCCAGATGGCACTCTGCCAATCATGCACTGCCTATGTGCTTTCCTGATCCGGGGTTGACATAAGTAAAATCTGAACCGGCAAACTCTAACTCATGGGGCTACGCTCCGGCAAACACATTTACCGATCGAGCCACTCTCAAGGCATACAGGAATGCTTTTATGCAACAACCAGAGGTTGCCTCGCACAGGGATTCCTTTGTAAACTCGTCCCTGTTTTTATTCTCGAGGGGGGGTAAAAGCCTGTACGGATTACTATATATATTTTTTTGCTTTTCAATACGTGAGAGAGGAGAGCCTGGAGTTGACAGGGCAGAGTTGGGTCTCAACCGCGCCTCAGTAACTCCAGAATCACTGAAACAAAGACAGGATTGTAATGACCTGGTAACTGACTTTGGTTTCACTGTTTCCACTTAGCTTCAATTACTCCCCACTTAAAATGGCCCACATTTTAAAATGAGCCCTGTTTGTTTTGTAAGTCCTCCATTCAAATTCTAACTTGAGAAAAGAAATGGGAAAATCTTTCAAGGTTTGTCAAAAGCGATTTAGTTGAGTTAAAAATTATTTGCACTTGTTTCAACTAAGCCGTGCCACTACAACTCTGTAAACTGTTACAGGTCATGCACCATTTGCCTGCACACTTATTAAGTAACCTTAGACCTAGCAGGTACCACCAAACCATTCATTTTAACTTGATATGTGAATAATCCGGGGGGGGCACTCTGTGGCTAACTCTCTTGAAAGTGACTCTTCTTAACTTTGGATTGGCATAGGATAAGAAAACAGGGCAGCTAATGAGGAGCTTCACAAAGTCTTTCAGCGGAGAAAACGAATAAAGATGAGAGAAGCAGAGAAGATGATAAAACAGAATAAAAAGGGTTATTCATATAGGACATGCCTGTGATGTATTTTTTTTCAAACGTTCTGAATGATCTCCTGAACAATTAAAAAACAATTATTATTATTAGTTTATTTTTTTACACAAACGTGTATCGGTGGAATGTGCTTTACAGATAACAAGGCTTTGGGTCACTTTTTTTTCCGGGGACTTCCGTTCTAAATAAACACAGCCGGGCCAGAGGAGGGCAGCCCAAAGCCCCGGGATTCTCCACCTGGTGGGGCAGGAGACGGCTGCCTTGGCTTGTCACACAAAGCCGGCCTTGTCTTAGATAAGCGGTGGGCATCAGGAGGCCCTAGCAGCACTGTTTTCACAATCAGACTGAATTTGTTTTCTTTAGGCCTCAACGCCAGAGCCTGTGCAGAAAGCTTAAGGGAGGTTGAAAGGTGGGGGTTAGGGAACGGGGCAGCCCTACCGGGTGGGCTGGTAGTTTGTACCTTCTGCGAATGTTTGCATCTCGCGTTAAGTTCTTTATTTGTATTGCACGCGGCCTCACCCCAAAGTTTAAATTCTGTTGCTATTTATTCTGTAGGGTTGGTCAATAATGCTCAACCAAACGATTTCTCAGTTGCAGAGTACAATTCCGTAAACATACTGGGAGGGGGTCATTGGACCTTTAAATTGATTTGTTTTTTAACATAAATTTTCAGACTAAGCAATACCACTTTTTCGGCGCTGTTGCAACCTTTTCCTTAAGATTGCTTATCTGTCGGTATAACTTCAGCATAAGTATGGTTAGGCTTGGAATCACATTTGCGCTACATTGTTTTATGTTTTCAAGAGAAACTTTTTAGGTTTCTTGACTGTCATTGTTGAGTCTTAGGCTGTTAGAAATAGGAAATGAATCCCTGATGTTCAGAACGGTACAGTTGAAGGATTCTTGTTAGTCATTAGACAGATGTTTATTTTCTCAATATTTAAACACTGTTCCAGTGTTATCATTAACACACATGCAGAGTGTGTTCTATGCTTAAACACAGTATAATGATGATGATGATGATGATTATTATTATTATTATTATTTTTATTATATGGGCATGGTTGGCTCCAGGCATCACTGTGGCACGCTATACAAGGCT
>JAOYSI010030165.1:14473-31393 GCA_025775065.1 Hiodon alosoides
ATTATTATTATTATTATTATTTTTATTATATGGGCATGGTTGGCTCCAGGCATCACTGTGGCACGCTATACAAGGCTTTTATGGGGGCAAAGGGGGGAGAAACTTTAGGTGGGTGTACCTAATAAAATGGCCACTCAGTATACATTTAATAGTGAACATTAGAGACCTGTACTCTATTATGCCTACTGCTCTCTTGTCCAATTGTGATTACATTTTACTTGTTGTTTGAAAAAAGTTGTTACCTATAAAAAACAATGTTCCTCTTCGCACTGCTGTTTGAATCACATCGCACATTTTATTTGTTTGTGCAGGAAAATCAAGCACTGCATACCCATTTATTAGAAGAAGGAAAGTAGGTCACTGTTAATGTTGTGTAAGGTGTTGTAGCTAACAAAGAAAATAGGTTACAATTGTACAGACACTGTAAAGGCCGTCTACTTGATAAGTACTACTTACCAGTAAACTTCAAACGGGTGAGCAATTTCGCAGTCATCTATGGGAATTTACCTGTTGATCAGTGAATGCGTGTGTGAGTAATGGTTCTGCGATAGATTGGCAGGTAGTTTTTATTCATTGGCCTTAAAATGGCCAATCTGTTTACTGCCTCTGTTTTAACCCCTTCTTAATGGAGGTAATTATAGTTAATTTACTCTAAATATAAATCCTGAGTGACTATGTCACTATAGCCACAATATGGCACACAATATTGCATGGAGCTTAATGGGCACCTGAGTGACGATGTCGGTCCTACCAGATTTCACTAAAGGGGAGGTCCTCCTCCACCTTACAGTAATTCAGTACCAAAGGGGAAAAATGCAGGGTAGAACAGGGTGTGACAAGATTCCAGAGAGAGAGTTGGGTTATGTCACCTACACCCAGACCACCCCCCCGACACTGTCTCTCCCTCTCTCACACACACACACTGCCCCGACTGTAACTCGTTTTCTAAACACATTGCCTCAATTCTGGCTCATTTATTTAAAGTTTGGCAGGATCTGTGGCACTTCAAAACCACTATGTACGGATTATTTAATACTGTTTACTCTCCAGACTGGCTTTATTATTTTTTCTGTGCCTTTCAATGTGTCTTGGCCCTGCTTAGCCAACTCAAAGCCAACGTAAGGTTTTCTGGGTTCCCCTAGGACT
Organism: Hiodon alosoides; assembly: GCA_025775065.1. NCBI lineage: Eukaryota > Metazoa > Chordata > Actinopteri > Hiodontiformes > Hiodontidae > Hiodon > Hiodon alosoides. Next base: position 15,620 of record JAOYSI010030165.1, read on the forward strand.
CTGATTCCACAGAAACAGGAAATAGTAATAGTATTGCATGACTTTTCCTCAGTTCCAATCTGTGGCCCTTTCTGAAGTAAATATAATACATTTGCGTGTGTGGAAAAAAATGGGTTCATGTAATGAAATATTTGTCTAAAATTTTTTTTTTTCCTGCCCATTGCCAATATATGCAGAAATCATGTGCAATCTATTGTAAATCTGGGATCAGCTGTGATTATTGTTAGTCTATCAGTAGCACTAGTCAGGACCCAATCACAGCGCTCCGAGGGTTCACCTGGAAGCACTGGTTATTATTCATTTGCAAGCATAGTATTCTTAATTTTATCATTGTAAAAATATGACATTATGTGTGTATGTACGTATCTGCATATGTGTGAACAATATTTAATTTGACTTAACACACAACCACAATCTCACACTCTTGTAATCTCTCTTTTCTTGCTAAATATATAATAAATGCTAAAATAAAAAGAAATAAAAAGTTGTACACTGATGACGCTGAGTTCATTTTATATGTATAAGACCATACGAATAATAGTAGTTTCTCTAATTGGAGCTTCATTGGAGTGAAATGCTAGGTGGTCCTAGGGTTCAGCATCTCCTGGGAAATTTTCAGTCTACACCTGGCTTTTCAGAAGGCTTTGTAACTCCTTTGCACATATTTCCTTATACCTACAGTGATTCTCTCCTGCATCCTATCCTGTTATCAAACACAAATACGGATCTTTAAAACATCACAGAAATAAAATGTTATAAAATTGCCAACCTTTTTTTAAATTTTATTTTTCTTCTGACTCTCTGGCATAGCTTGGTTCTGGGTTTCTATGAAAGTTGGTTAAGACTAGGATTCTCTATTTGAGTTGAAAAAAGCATAATTAAGAAAGCAAAGAAGCTAACTGTAGTACATCTGGGATTAACTTGCAAAAGCGTTTCCCTTAAGCTCTTGAATGTTTCCTATAGCTAACCGCTCTGCCAAGTTCACTAAGATCCAGTGGCTCTCCAGAACTAAGTGTTCATTTGTAGAACAAAGCCACACTATGCTTTTTAAGACATTTTGCAGCTAATAAGAAAATGATCGACCTGTTCAGATATACATGGTAACGTATGGAGATGTCATTCGAATTTCAGTAGGGGGCAGAGTTTCGTTGGCTTATCCACAGGTGAACCCAGACACCTCTTCATCCTCCTCCTTCTAGCACATGTGGTAAAAATGTTCTGCTTTGTGTGGTGTCAGTAAATTTCCTAAAAGGACCCAGTGGATGTAGTAAGTTTCTTTTTTTCAGAAATAGTTTACGAAAAGATAAAACCACAATTGAGTCGAATAAATTTCTGCTCTGACTTCATAGTTCAGTGTGGTCTACAATTACTTGCCTTTTTCCATGAGAAGATGGGATCCTGTCTCTACTCTGTGCTGATGTGAACTGCAGCTGGGTTATTCTCGGTTATTCATTTTCTCATTGTCTCTTTCTTTTGTATGGAGCCCCCAAAGTGATATGAAGAAAAATACAAATGTATTTTTGAGCGTGAAATACTATATCGTGAGAACAAAAGAAGTCACATGTAGAATCACTCATTTGTTTATGACCCCCTTGGACTTGGCACAAGGAGAAAAACCATTTACACAGGGGGAAAATCGGGGATAACACAGAGCCTGTTTGTTAAAAATACATTCTTGATTATACTTACCTACCTCTTGGTGTCCTGCTTTGCAGGGTTGGTGGGAGGATCAGGACTTAGTATCACGAGGGCAACCTGTGATTCTTGATTTCTCAATATGAACGTGAAAGAAAAAGTGAACAGTAACAAACTGCCCTTTAATTAAGTAATGTTTGATACAAAAATATGGCAAAGCATGGGGTTTAACCACTGAAAGGGCAAGGGTGTGGTCCCAAGACACAAACACTTGGAGAGGCGAGGCAGAGTTTAAAAAGGTTTATGGCACTTGGGGAAGCCATTTTCCACACTTCACCTGTCAAAGGTTGGGGCTGAAAATGCAACAATGCCCTAAATGTATACAGGGGGCTAATAATATAACAATATACCAAATAAAACACATGAATCCAGATGGCCCAATGTGAATGGCCCAATTTGAATGGTGATTTAAACCTGAATGTGCAACATAGTCAGTTGGATAGATAAACAAAAATGGACTTCTTCTAAAGATGGTCACATGGCCATAGCTTGCTATATAAAGCAGGCAGACAGGCATTGAGACATTCAGTTCCTGTTGAACTGAATGTTAGAAAAGGCAAAGCAAGTGATCTAAATGACTTTGAGCATGGTATGATCGTTGATGCCAGGCACGCCAGTTCCAGTATCTCAGAAACGGCCGTTCTTGTTAGCTTTTCATGCAGGAGTGTCCGAGAATGGCAACAATTGAGCAAGCTAACAGATGGGCAACAAACAGGCAAATAATGTTGAAGATCCGCTCCTCAGAACCTTGCCGGTCCTTGTCATGGATGGGCCATTGAAGCAGACGACCACACCAGGTTCCAGCTATAGACAAGAAGAAGTGGCTCCAGTGGGCACACGATCACCAAAACATCACCTGGTTTGGATCCTTTTACGTCATGCCAATGGCAGAGTTAAGGTTTACTGTAAGCAGCAGGACTTCATGTATCCATCCTGCCTGGTGTTAGCGGTACAGGCTGGTGGTGGTGGTGGTGGTGTAATGCTGTGAGGAATACACAGCATACCAATTGAACACAATTGAATGCCGCACCATATCTGAACATTGTTGCTGACTTGGTGAATTCCTTCACAGTTACAGTTTACCCGTCATCACATGGATACTTCCAGCAGGATAATGTGCCATGTCACAAAGCACGTATGGTCTCAGAAGGGTTTTCAGGAATATGAAAGTGAGTTCAGTTTACAGAGCAGTTCCCTGATCTCAACCCAATAAAGCAACTTTTGGATGAAATGGAATGGGTTGTTCACAGCATGAATGTACGGACGTCCAACCTGCACCAACTATTTATTTGTGTTCTCGCAAGTTAAATAAAAGCTAATCAGCTGGAATCACACCACGTTCCTGATTTATTTTTATTTACTTTATTTAAAAATTTAATTTAATTTTTTTACTTGCAGTTTTTTTCCCCTTCGTGTCACTTTAGGGCCACCAAACTTTTGTCTTTTTTTATGAGGTTACTTTTACTACTTTCCTATAATGAAATACATTTTTTGGGGCTGGATGTAATGTGGCCAAGCCAAAATACCAAGGCTGCACAATTTTAAAGAAATAGGGTTTTCTCAAAGGAATTGCATGGCTAATATAAATATCTCATGGGTTGAAACACTTGAGTGTTCGCCTACATTATCAGTAGGCCGTTATAATTTAAACATTCTAATAATACTTTATTTGAGGGTACTACATGTTGCATATTTAGCACCTTCATACTTGGTTCTTCCCATCAGGGATACTGACATAAACTTTCATCAAATTTCTGAAGGGATTGGACTCCAGGGGGATATGCTGAAATCTGTAATGTCACATGCCTGAAGGGAACACACTGAAACCACTGGCGTAACTAGACTTTCTAACTGTTTTCTAAACAAGAAAATGAGCATGACAATCTATAGGAAAAGACTACAAAATATATTCCCACAAGTTAACCAATATAACCCAAAGCACATGTTTGCGCATAAAAGGATTTACATTCATAAAGTTTGTGTGTGTGTGTGTGTGTGTGTGTGTGTGTGTGTGTGTGTATGTGTGTGGTCTGTGTCTGCGTCTTCGTCTGTGTGTTAGTGTGTGTGTGTGTGTGTGTGTGTGTGTGTGTGTGGTCTGTGTGTGTGTGTGAGTGTGTGTGTGTGTGTGAGAGAGAGAGTGTGTGTGAGTGTGTGTGTGTGTGTGAGAGAGAGAAAGCCTGTTTCTGCAGTATGTTCTGCATGTTAAATTCTTCATAGAAAACTGTGAAAATGGATGCTTAAACAACACACACAAACACACTCCACGAGAGTCGGAAACCCAGCGCATGCAGCCAGAGTAAAAAGAAAAGCGCCTCCAGACCAGTAGTCTGGATTGCAGCAGTCGGCCCTTGCCAACCGAGGATGTGAATCTTTGCGTCTGAGAAACCAGATCAACAGCTTGCCATGCCAGATCCCAACTGGAAGAGTTCCTGCGATAAGTAACCGGGAAGCCAAAATGGGTGTTTTCCTTTACAAGTTGAAGGAGCTTCACCAACATTGTGGACTCACACATAGTCAAACACAGGCCCAGAAAACCTATCGAGTCAGATAGTAAGGCTGGACAGGTCAGAGAACCTAGAGGGTCACTGTTTTCTGTGGGATCAGTAAGAACCAAAAAAATTCGACCAAGTCCCAGAAACTTAGTTGTAGTAGAAATGCTTCTTTTCCTATGATGATTAGATAATGATTATGATGATTTCAAAGGGCCCTTAGAGACTAAGAACGTCCCAACTTTTTTTACGACCAGATTGACTGTCATTGGATGTTTTGTCCGCAAACGGAATGTCCAACCCCCTCTACAATATTAATCTTCTCACACTGGGATAAAACACTTTTAGGAAAGCGCACATTTATTACTTGATTTGCTTTCTTGTCTGAAAAAAGGGAATGAAACATGTCACTCTGTTGTGTTCTCTTATCCCCAAATTTGCATCTAAAACATTCACTGCTCCCAATAAAAAAAATTCTGTTTCTACTTTGTGCTGAAATTAAAAGAGAAATAACTTAAATCTTTTGAAAGAAGTTTAAAATATCTTTAGATGAGCTAGATCCTTTCATGGAATACTCTGTATTCATATATATTTTATGTGATTTGTATGATTAAAATAAAAGTAGGAATCGCTGCTATGTGCTTGTTTTCATATTATATATATATATATATATATTTTCACTAGTCAATCATGGCATAAATAACATATAAACATACATACGCTCCCGTGTCAAAAATGAAACTGGGGTGCGTATGGGTTTTGAACTTTCTGTTACTTATCCTTTCAAAGAACTCAGAGAGAACTTTTCGAAATACTGCAGTATCACTCCAACTCATACCACATGCTTGGAACCCAGGATCCATTTCAGACATTCCGAATACTTCACACCGAGTTTTACAACGCGGCCCAGTGCAGCCTGGCTCTGGGTTGTGCATCTCGCTGGGCCACGCACAAGTCAGTGGGACCACTTAGCTAAGAAGTGGTCCAAACACATTCTTATGGTCTTTTTTCATAAAAACGAGTGCTGGAACAGCTTGTTTACTTTTTCCATGGTTTCAGAGAGGCAACAGTGCTTGGCAGGAAAAGTACATCTTTCTTTTTTCCCCTTTATTCTTTGCTTTGATGAAACAAATACCTGGCATTTGAAAACAGCCACGGACGTAAATCACTGAGGTGTCAAATGAAGCGTAATCTGCAGCTGATTTAATATGAAACATAAAAACATGCCGCTTATTATCAACTAAAATGGGCCTCTGTTGATCATCTATCCTCACCTTTGCTAGTCAAAACAACGCAGGGAAAATCAAACTTCCAATCGTAGAGAAAAACACAAAAACAAACGTGTTACTACTTCATGACTTGTTCTGGAACACGCCAAAGCTCCTTGTTTGCTTGTTCTAGTGAACTTAACTACAAAACAACATGTAGCTTATAGAACAAATTACTGTGCTAGGTTTTAAAAGTTAATTTATGTATTCCTAATTAAAATGTGGAATGATAGAAAAACTTCTGAAACTGGGGGAAAAAAGGAGGAAAGGGGAAAAGAAACGTTTATAAAAAAAAAAACTATATAAATATATATATAAATGCTTGCACTACATCAAGGTTTTGGAAAGGCTTGTAGGAGTTTGCAGCACTCTGCACACGCTGCTTATGTAATGCCCTGGGAGGAGGGTTCACTTGGACAGGCCTGGGGCCTGCGGACACCGTCCTGGCTGCACTGGGTCTTGATGAAATGTTTATTTATAACTCCCCCCAGTCAGCAACATTGCCAATACAAACAGGAGAGGCATTTCCAACTGCTCAGGAGCATGATTTCAGTAATAAAAAGAGAAACCATATCTCTCCACACCTCGCTCCCTCTCTCCTGGTCTTTCTTCTGAGGGGGGCTCAGAGTTATTCAATCCAGCCAGGCTGTAAAATGTGTTTCAGAGGAGTGGGCAGTTGGGCTCCCATGATGCATGGCACAAATAGTTGGTTAGGTTTTGTTTTATTTGGGGGGGCTCCAAGCCTTGTTGCCTGTCAGCGCCCTCTATCTTAACCTCCTCATGCCCTAAGAATGACGCTGGGCCAGTCCTGTTTGATGATTTGGATACCAGTGGGGGGGGACAGAGGTTAGTTTTGCATAGACCTCGAGTTGAAAACCTACAGGAGTCACAGGGAAGCCCAGACTGGTGCCAGATGACCTTGCCACTACACAACATGAAAAAGCACTGCCCAGGGACTGACAGAAACCAGTTTAACAGACCCACGCAACATAGACCAATGGGGGAAAAGGGGAGGAGCCTCTGCCTGGTATTTCAGCGATTGTGTATCATGCACGTGTTCCCGGCGAGGTCATAACATCATTGAACGGCACTCTGCGCTGTTTCTGGCCTGAGCAGTGCATGTGTGTCCTCACAGTGTTCAGAGGTGTACCCTGTGCCCGTAATTGCCCTCACCGTAACAGGTTATTGGTCCATTGCCCGCAGAGCAGCAGGTCCCAAGGTGTCTGCCATTAAATGGGCCGGGAACTGATCCTCTCCTGTGGTCTCTGTCTGCGGACATGCCGCTGGGAACTGTAAAATGTAGATCAGCCACAACAAAATTGAAATGTATACCGTATTATTTCCCCTCGATAAATGATGAAGCCTCTGTCTGATAAATAATATATGGCACCTCAAATATTTATAAACATATAAAGAGGGAGGAAGAGAGAAACATGGGGATAGGATCACATTTTTATGCTGTAATATAAATAATAAAACAGCAGAAAACAAAATCCCTGCGGCCCAATTAATTCCCCTGTCCAAAGGAAGGGACGACAGGTTTAACGTGGCAGCATGTAGACCTGTTGGGCAAGTTTTATTTCCCTGTATGCTATCATAGCCGTATATCAACAGCATTGTTTTATTTCTGTGGACAGATATCCGTCTGTGTTTCCATGTACGGCGTTAAAGTTTGAAGAGAATTTTTAAAAAGCAGCACTGCGAGGCTGTAGTGAAATAACTGGACAATGAGAAAGTGGAAGGCGACAGTCATAGGTGGGGGCGCAACGGTTAAAGCCTTATCCTTAACCAAACCAAGTTTGTTGCCCTTAAGTAAATGTTTAAATAATCTTGAAGAAAAAATTGCGTCTGGTGAAATTATTTATTTATCCATTTTGAATCAATAACAAGAACTGCATATTTGTTATACAATTTTAACAACTTGTGAACAATAAACTTATAATTGATTTGATTGCCGATTTAATACATTTGTAGATTCTTGTGAATTATATATAGATTGCTGTGAATTATATTTATGTTTACATATTTTCTCATTTGTTTGAGCGCACAAATAAGTAATAATGGAAATGTCCTTATTTAGGAGATGGTAAGCTTGTGTGTTGTCCTCTCAATGAGCAGAGGGTTTGGCAGTTTACAGAACATTCGTCTCAGAATATATCATACATTTAAATTCCACTCCTATTCATCCCTGAAAAGATTCCATACCTTGTTTGTGTTCAAAATGGTTCCAAATCAAAGCTAAGGGGTAGTTCATTCACAATTCCACAGTAATGTTCTAGGCATGACAGAGAGGCCTAAATCCTGAATTCGGTCAGCTAACTATATGCTGAGTTATAACCATTAGTCTACATTTGATTAATTGTGTTTGGTAAAATTATCCTCCCAAGCAACCTGTGCAGTTTTATAATAATAATTCATTAGGCGTTTCTTCTCGTATAAATACATTATTATTGAAAAATGGTCTATGAATATAAACCAGTAGCAATCTGGATTTCCACTTTAGTTGTTTATGATAAAAACAGTCATGTTATTCTTCATCAAGTAGCCCATGCCATCTTAAATAAAAGCACTGGATTATTTTAATTCTAATGGTTAATCATGTAAAGAGTTGTGACCCCAGGAACTTGTGACCAGAAGGTTTTAGGCTACATCTTAATCGTAAAATGTTCAGACCTTGTAAACCAGTTACTTGGGGTAATGACCAAAAAATAAAAAAGATAAAAAACCCTACGGCATTTAGCATGTTGCTCTCTGTTGTTTGTTCTGTTCTATTAGTCAGCTGGATATTTCCTGAAACAATTCAGATTAAGAGCTGGAAGGAACAATCCACTGTGTCCTCTGGAATTTAAATCACAACCTGATGGTAACCTGTCCAATACCTTCACTACAAGCACACCTGTTGTCCTCAAAGATAAATTCCCTAGAATTTACCATACAATTCAATAGCATAGTAGGGTAACACTATATCTTCTGCGTTTCGGTAACTATTCAGTTAGTAGTCAATTAGCAATATATAACAGATGGGAGGATGGACATGTATTCAAAATTCTTTATTGTAGTTGATTAAAAAAATGTTATCAATTGTAGTTTTGGAGTGACAATTTTCAATCAATGGACAGAAAAAGCATTCTGAAGCTTTCTACTTGGATGTAGCTCTGACGGTACAGCTATCTGTTTAAAAACAGTTTAACCACAAGAAGTTCCCCGTTAAGGTGTGACAGGACGATTAATGTATAACCTTACGGTCTGAAAACCCAAAGAGATAAAGAACGAATTTCCCGACTTTCTCACTGTGCTTTCCGTTATGCCCATTGTTTCCTTTCTGCGTGATTGCTCAGTATTCCTCTGTACAGCGCATTCCGAACTAAGTTAGCTATTTAAGCAAAGTTGTCCTGTCCGGGTAGGCCTCAGTCGGATCCAGATTTTAATATATGCACGTTATTTCTTTATCTATAAAATCCGACATTGAGCTTTACTTTACAATTAATCATTAATTACATTACATTAATTACTAATGGAAGAGTTCAGGGAAGTGGTGAGGATATATATTGTCTAACATCGCCGGGCACACAATCAGATCACAAAGAAGTAGCTGAACCTCTGGGATGGGGATGGAACGTGGAGGAGATGTGGGAAGGGAAGTATGCTGGAAGAGAGATGTAAGGAGCATCTCGATGGAACTATTGGTTCTCAAACGGGCAACTGTGCTTTTCTCCAGGAGCAACACTTTTTAGCAGCATTTTAGAAGTGAATTCAAATTCACACAGTTAGGCTGGGACGAGGTCAAAACGTTGACAACCCACTAATGGCATTCAAGAACATTGCATTTTCTTTTTTTATGAGTAGAACAATGTTATACTTCCAAAAAAAAAAAAAAAAACTCTTATTAAATAGGATTTTAAGAAATGCAATTAATGGGTCATAAAAGTTTGGATTTGTTCCCTGCCTTAATAGGAATCCTTAACTCTCTAAGTGAACCATTGCATGTAAAGAAATCTTCACTTTTTAATTCAGGTTGTGATAGTTCATTAGAATTAAGAATGAATATGTAGGATGAGAGTTTCAAGTTGAAGTGTATAAAATCTAGACACATTTTGAATTTAAACAATACAGAAATGCAATTATTGCAGAAAACGGAATAGAGTGCAGTATTTGTTCTATTTCCATCAGTTGAAGTCAAGGATCAAATCTGTCCAAACAAAAAAACTATACCTTCGCCCATTATCTGTGAATTTCTAAGGTACTCAATGAATTATAATCTAGAGAAAACTTTGGACCTTAAAAGGGTACCCTGGTTGAATTACCACCAATTAGAAAGTGCATGCTGAATGTGAAGATTGGGCAACTGTTAAAGAAAATTACTCCACTGGACTGTTACTTCTTGGGTGACTTTTTGTGTAAACTGTGGTTTACAGGTGGTTTTGTTGCAGACCAGTGGTGTATATTTCAGAATTGATTTATGTGCACAGCAGACGTAAAAAAAATATATAGATATAGTCCTGTGGACCACAACCTCACAGAACACTAGGGGGCCAATGACCATTTGTCAGGTACAGCTGATGTAGGTGAACAGAGCACAAGTTTAGTACATAAAGAAGTGTCACGCAATTCTGATATATCGGTTTCGACTTGCAAATCTCATACACAGTAAACAAACTTGCTGTATGATTTATGCTAATCTCACATTTCAGTGACGATCAGTAGCTGCGGATTTGAGTAAACGCTTCTGCAGATTTGAGTTAGACTAAAAAGCTATGCTTTTTTCATATGTTTAGAAATCCAAATTAATCATTGTGATAATATGCATTATTAAACGAACAATGTGCTGTTTACGTATTTATTAAGTCGTTTAGGCATACCTAGTCCCTGCCTGTTAAGTATTCAATGCTGTTAAACAAATTTGTGACTCACGTCCCAACCCAGCACGTGGATAACTACATTACCAGGGTCATGTTAGTGATACCAGAATATCACTTTATTCCAAATAGTCAATATGTTAATAGATTGCTGCAGATGATTGGCCGTCATGTGGAATGTGTTTTTGTAATGAAGCTATAACAACAACTGCATATAAATACTGACTTAAAACCAATATTTACATGTGCTTAGCCAGGTTTAATGTGAAGAGGGCGTAAACGTGACAAATTATGGTCTCCGTATGGAAAGGAGAGTTTCTTAGTAATCATGCATGAGGGAGTGCGGGTTTGTTTTTCGGGCGACACAATGTTAGTGCTGTTAGGACGGCAACTCGCACCTCCCCACCCAACAAGCATGTGAGACGGTTAAACCAAATCAAATATCCTAACATTTATTCTGAAAATGTGCTTACTTATTATACATATTTAAAGCACAAAACCCAGATTCAAAACTGTATTGCATGGTTTTATACTTAATTTTAAAATGGTATATACATATCTGCCCTTTGTATTTATGCTCAATATAACCAGAGCAAAACAATAAACATTGACATTTCAGTTGTTAACAATATACTGCAGCATACTTTGGAACTTTGGATTGAGTATCACAGGGGTATAATTTAATAAGATCCAATAAGAGTCACCAGGTCAATATGAATTACACCATGATAACAATTTCCATTAAAATTCCAATAAAATTTGTCGTGGGATGTCAATATATTTTCTGGAAAATCAGTGCACATTAAAATCAGATCATTAAAATAAAGCCAAACAATCTAAAAGGATCCACTACAGCATAGCATAGCATTCTAGATTCATGTCCTCTAGCATGCTCTTTTAGGGATTTAGTGAGTTTTTAAATCCGTTCTGCATGTGAAAAGTCATATGTACAATGCTTATCACATACTTATAACAGCATGGGCTATATTTAGTTGTGTGATTCAGAGGATCAGTTTCTTCCTTTAGTTGCTTGTAAACTGAAAATTTGTGTTGGTATATAATATACACTGAATCATAGCAGATACATTTAGTGAGACATTTCAGGATTACATCGGAAATTACACTGCCTTCCCTCATTGGTAGCTCAAAAATATAGGATTTCGACGCACAGTTTTTAAAGAACGCTTTAAACTGCTGCAAGTTTTGAATATGGTAATCACGTCACTCTATTTAAAATGTATCTGTTTCTTATTAATATCTCGATACGTTCTCTCTTTGAAAACGACATTGATTATCTCTCCGCTCCCCTCTTCAAGGTGAGCGTAGCATTTTACTATCAGCTCTGTTAGCTTATTTATCTGTTCATGTATGTGTTTGTTTTGGTTTTTTTCCTCGCCTTTCTTCATCTTAATTTTTCATCCTGTGGGAAGAGAAATTGAGAAACCAATCTAAAATCCATCAGGACATACTGCCAGCCACCCCTCTCCCCCTTCGCCTCATTTTCGTGTTGCGACCGTCTGGAAATTGGATGAGAGCTGCGTTTAGTGGGCAGCTGGTCTGGCCGGTATGAATTGCGTTTCCTGATGCCAGGAAAGGTCAGGCCCGACGTCTTGACGAAGTGCGTTGCCCTATTGAGAAGAGCTTTGGCCCATTTACAGCCAGCCAGTGACAGTGCGGGGGGTGCAGAAAGGACTCTGCTCCCAGAAAACAGCAGACATAGATCCATTGTTACTCATCAACCAGGCAAGCCACATTCGCGTTGAATGATTACAGCCACCAGAACGGGCAAAATGTATGAGTATTACCAGCTTTATAGTGCAATGTGTCTCTGCCTTTTGCTGTGCATCCAAGACACTTTTCCTGCAGTAGTGAGGCGAGTTATTGGCAAAAAAAAGATGCCTGGAGCTCCCATCGTTGGATCAGATGTTGGAACTCCTAATCAATCCCTTTTCCACCCAGGTATTGTTGGTGGGAGAAAAACTCCCTTGACAGTCTGACTTGTTTTACCTTCTTGGTATGCATAATCTGCAATATAAAAATGGATCGTTTGCTTTAAGGAGAGAAGAAAATTAAAATATTTCAAATGCAACTCTTTCTCCTTCAAACAGGGTATTGTGGACGTAAAGTTGCACATAGTAATTGGAACATCCTGGAGACACACATAAGCGCACACGCATGCACACACACACACACAGACACACGCACAAGCACACAACACAGACGCTGACAGACAAAGCAGACCTTTGGTGCTATACCTTTAATTTTCAACAGCCGTATCCGGAGGAGTTAAGCAAGCAATTAAAACAAAGGCATATTTAACATTAGGTTAATGATTGCCTGACCTGGCAGTCAGCGCAGTGACAATATCTTAATTATTGAGAAACCAAAAGTCATTACGCCTCCGAATGGCCTGAAGAGCATCTCTATTGATCGAAATCCAGTCCCATTACCAGCCTGACTGCCTGATGAAGACTCATATTATATAAAGTTTTTTTTTTTTTCCTTTCTCATCCGTGAGCGGCTTGATGTGTTGAACTCTGAGAAGACACCAGGGACAAAGCTTGTGGATTTTATAGCTTTAAAAAAAATTCATAACCAAGCTTGCCGTTTTTGCCCAAGATCGTTTTCTCCCCCTCAATCCACATTTTTTACAAACCTTACGTTTAACCCTTTAAGTTCGAGACATGTTAAGAATCAAAGATAGACGAGATGGACTGATCTGCTCCCTGTGCACAGACAGTTAAATACTCAAATGTCTTCCATTTTTGCCATTACAACCAACATAGGTAGGTTTTCAGACAGAACAGAAATTGATAAGAACTGATAAGAGCCTTTGGGTCTGAACAGAGAAGGCAGTGACTGGCCCCTGTGATGGTTTGACACCTACACTAAACATCAGGTTTGCGCTGAGGGGACAAGGTCAAAGAAAGATGTGGATGGAGGCCACCGTGGGATCCACTCATTTAGTATTCTGCCTGGGTAAAGAGGACCTCGGCCTGCCTACAAACACCCCAACCTCAGAGACTCTCCTCTCGCTTTGCTCTCCCTTCCTCGCCTCGTCTCTCGAAACGGCAAGCTGTCAGATACCCGGCCCCTCAAAGACAACAGACAAGGACTGCGGAGGTCAGGATCGGGGCAGGGAGGGAGCAGAGCGGAGTGGGCCTGGCTTTCCTCCCCTCCTCCAATCCCGCACCCCTGGGCCCTGAATCAAACATGAGGCGCCCGTGCTCACCATCTGTGTGCATGTGTGAGCGAGAAGGTGCGGTGTGAGCAGAAGGGCAGCTGTGGGTGGATGGGTGTGAAAATGCCCTGACAAAAGAGCTACTGTGGAGATGGGCAATTGAGCTAAAGATTACCCTCTGAATATGTATATTTATAAACAAAGTCACCACGACTGGAGACGACGTGGGGTCTACATTTGTCAACTAGATATGCGCCACATATTATGCATATATAAGCTCATTCATACCTTGTATTGTATTCCTGGTAATTGACTGTACTTAATGTCTCTAATTGTTTACCAAAATGTTTCTGATGATACTAATTTTCAAATCTTACCGGAAGAGGTTTCCGCACAAATGTTTGTTAATCACCAAAAGGACTGGCAACGTTTTCCAGGAACGACAGCTCATTGTCACAAATCGTGGTGCCACTCATTTTCCAACAGTGTGGGTTAGCATTGTTAATGCTATACAGTGTTTACTGTAGTTATTGTGTGGGGTCCCTCTCTAACACCCCCACACCACGTCACTGGCCTTCTGTGCACCAAGAGAACTACGGTGCAGTCAGACAGTGGAGATGTAATTATGAAAATCAGTGTGTACAATAATTATTATAACACCAGTAACAATATTCATTATTAAAAGGCCCCCTTTGGACACATTATTTCATTAAACACATTATCACTGGTTCTCTTTAATAATTCATGTGGTAACGTTTTTTTTTTTAAATGCTTCTTCTATCCTCAAGCATAATTCAGGGACAGAAACCCTGGAAAGAAGTGTGAGGGAGACAGCGGATGAGAGAGATAGATGAAAAGGGTCAATAGGAATAAAATTATTTGGTGTAAAATATTTTTTTATTATTATCGACTGATTGCTGTCTGAAGATGGGAAAAGGACGTCAGGCATGTAAAGCAAAACCACGTGTGGCCTTACAAATCTATACAGGGCTGTGAGTATCTATCTAAAGACACAGGTGCTCAGAACACATTGGTATTCTTATCTTCTGCAAAATGTTTGCTCAGGATTCTTCCAATTTGTGTTTTATTAATGTGCTAATGAGAATATCCTGGAGCAGTGAGGGGACAAATGGAGAGGGATCTACAGGCATCTTCACATATCTTTAATTGACACATCTCTATCTCTAATGAAATATTTAACGCGTGTTCTGAGACAAGCCATGGTGACTTCATTGTTTTATTGCCGTCGGTGATACCAGTGTTTGATTTGGTTATTAATGTAGTTAGGCCTGGTTTCTGTGTCCCTACACATGAAAAGATGAGCAGATCATATTTTCGTATGTTTTATTTGTCCTCCATGGGTTATTATTACTTTCTTTTATGGATGGCCGATAAAACTTGTATCAAGGGCATACAACAAGAGATTATATTTCAAATTGAAATACTCTTCAGTTCCTAAAATAAAACTTTCCATCTTGCCTCATACTGGAACCACCTCTTTTAAACCTTGCCTCATTGGTGGTTTTGTTGGATATTTATCAATGAAATAAACGTACGTTGGCGTCCAGGTTGTTGTGTGGTTACAGTGTCGGAGTTGTAGCCGGTTGCTTTGGTAAATGTCCAGGTAGGCAGGTGTAAAGTCTAAAAATCAGCAGGTATGAAAGTATACCGAATTAGATAATAAGAAATTATTATGAACACGAAGAAACACTTGCCTACATATCTGCTGGCTGGTTTGGTAATAATACAATCTGGAAATATTAAAGGTGCACTACTTGTTTCACCACTAGAGGACCTGCTTAATGCAGGTTAGACTTCATTCGAGTTTTAAACATTAATCTTACATTATAGTGTTTATCTGCTCAGCATCTTAGCATCATTGCTTGCATCTAGTGTGCAGCTGTGTTCCTCCTTAAGCCATTCTGATTTAAGTGTCTTGCTCAAAGGGGAGGCTGCAGTGTCCCACTAGGGATTTGAATTCACAACACTCTTGCAGAGTCGAGCTCCCTGCTCCACCCAAAAAAGCCATTTTGCCGTCTCTGTCCGCGCCCTCGTGATCTGCTGGGGATACAGAATAACCGGTCTCTGGTACACGTCTGTGTTCACCAGCATGGGCTCAGACCAACAATTTCAGAAATGCAAATTTAGCTTTATTTATGTTATTCCCTCTCTCTCTCTCTCTCTCTCTCTCTCTCTCTCTCTCTCTCTCTCTCTCTCTCTCTCTCTCTAAAACTCACACAATCAAATATCAAAAAAAAAACACACATAGGACCCCACACACACAC
>JAOYSI010030176.1:0-23182 GCA_025775065.1 Hiodon alosoides
CAATGGGACTGAATGAAACACCTGAATTCAATGATTAAGAGGTGTGGCCCAATACTTTTGTCCATATAGTGTATATATACCTGTTCTAATGCTATAAACTTTACCTCATCTATGTTATGTCCTTGAATGGTGAAGTGGTGTACTATTGGTTAAATTGTTTTATTTCTAATTAATGAAAGGTGGTTCTGAATTCTTCAAGTTTTTTCCCCCATTTTTATTTAATGACATTTTTCACTCACTAATTCCATAAACAACACAGATACTTTCACAGTTGGTATTAGGTTTTACTGGATGTGTTGTTATGTTCAGTCATATTTTAACTTTTGTCCATGTATTTACACACTTAACAACTACTGGTGCAGATATAAGTATGCTTTATTCTGTCAATTCATATTTTATGTTTACTGTAAACTAAAATAGCACCTAAAATAGCTTTTGATATTTTTATAATCTAGTACATCATTTTAGTTTATAGACTTTTCCTAACTCTGCCTCTATAATAATTTTCTTTGCATCATCTTTTTTAGAGAAAAGTTTTAAACTCAATTCTCTGTTTTAAGCAGTCACTTTCTTTAGAGCATATTGCACGCATTCCTATCCCTAGCTCCATTGGGGTTGCCCTTTTAGTGTGTATTGGATGTACAGAGGACGTGTAAATACTGATGCATGGCAGGAGGTTTAGAGAAGAGATCAGTCTCAACTGAACTTTCTTTAAGTTTTAATAAGATATCTAAAAATACTGTACTCAATGTGTGACCCAAGTTTCTTTTTCTGTAATATTTTAGATTTTCACCCCCTCGGCTCCCAATTTCAAACCATGCAACTGAGATGGAAAGCTGTACAGATCCAAGGGGATAATTAGAGACTTACAGAGCAGGTACACATGACACACTGATTTGCTTGTCTGGATGGAAAGAGGTTATGGTTGGCAAAAGTTTCCCCGTTTTGGTATAAACTCCCGTTATACCGACAGGACTTCACCGGAGCTCTCAATCCTGCAGGGCTTCTATGCTCATCTTTCATGGAAATAGGAAAAAAGGGGCTTTCATGTCATACCTGTATCGGTCACTTTTACACCTCTTAGATTGAAGGAGGTAGACACAAATTATTTGCACCTAGGATTATTTCTACCTGTACAGCGAGGACAGCATTGCTGTGAGTCAGTCACTGGATTCTCACATTGGATGACCGGGCATTTAATGGTGTTGCATTTCACATGACCAGTCTAGGAAGAGTAACAAAGTCCACATAAAGGGACAAAACATATCCATACACAAATATAAACCCAAATCTAAGCCAACTGGTCAATCAATAAGAACAAAGAGTCTTTATTTTCTTTAAAATACATTAATATTATACTATCCAGTGTAACACCACACAGGTGTTAAAAAGTTATTATATACAAAAAATTTTATGCTTAGATGTTCTTGCTAACCAATTCTTTGTATTTCCAATGTATCAGAATTAAGATTGAAATTACAATACCTCACTGCAGGCACATCGCATACAGAACATTAGTCCGAAAGGCTCCAAATGGGGGTGCCAGCTGTCTCCAGGGTTGTACGTCTTTTCTTTGAAATTACAAAGAACACCAGACGCTGGTGCTAGAATGAAAATTAGAAGATTAAAATGTAAACAAAAAGTGATACTACATAATGAAAAACTTTGTTTAAATGACGAATCCTGACAGACACTTTAGAACAATCAAATAGTTTCCGCACAACTTTATAAACAATTATTTTTGCCAGATTCAGACGACGAATTACTTATATAAGAATTATACATCCCGATAATAATAACAAGATACCTATCATTTCATACAAATCCTATCACTAGTATGAAGTAATTTATGTTAGCATCTTTTGGTAAAAGAACGTGATCGAAAAAATAATAATAAGCGGTGAATATAACGTCTAATAAAAACCACATATTATCAAGCTACAATGTGCCGTGGAACTTTTAAAAACTTGTACATAGATATTCGACGTTTTATAATCTATTTTTTTCTAGTAATGTTGTATAATTTTAACTACATTTTAAACATTTTTATAGTTACTACTACTACGACTACTACTACTACTACTACTACTACTACTACTACTACTACTACTACTACTACTACTACTACCACTGCTACCACTATCACCACCGCCATTATTATGATCATTGTTGTTATTATTATTATCGTTGTCATTATTATTAATATAAATATGTTATGACAAAAAAAAAAATTCAGGAAGCTTGCTGCAGGAAACATATTTTAAGTCTATTCAAATCTAAAAGCATGCGGCAGCGTACATGCAAAATCTTGTTAACGGTTATATCCCATTCTTTCATATTCTTTTTTTAGTTTGTCAGAGCATATGCTCTAAGCATAACTATGTTTTCTTTTCATCATCACTTACTTTTTCTTGTTCTGAGTGCTTCCGCGTCACAAGAATTATACAAATTCAGAATTAAAAAGATTAAAGTATGCTTCATGTCGGAAATTCCTCAGAAATGTAAACAATAATCTTAAAAAAATAAAATCGGTGACAGTAACTACAATCTTGGATTGTAACTGCGACAGCAATCCCTCAATTCAGTGCGAAGCTTCGCCTCAAATAGTAGATCTACTATGCGCGCCTCCTACAGGAAAACTGGCCATGTTCAAGCATGTCAGCGTACAAACCGCTGATTTCCAACAGCGCGTGCACTGGTTTTGTTCACCTTAGTTATTTAACTCACTTTGATTACGATCTAATCAAACTTCATAATTTATGATCACACTTTATCAATATTATTTATTTGAGTTTTACAAAAAAATTCTGTTAAAACTGTTTTACATCAGTCACTGTTACTCAAGCAAGAGTTGCCATTTAAGTTTGCATTACACCCATGTCTATCAACGAAACAAAATAATTAAAAGACAAAATATCCCTCTTTAAATAAGTTTAGGCTCAGGTTCAATGGCATTGTCACCATACTAATCTTAGCTAGTAATCATACACTCAGAAAGTTCTGGTGGTATAGGGCTGCTAGTGGTGTAGTGGTTAAGGTGGCAGGCTGGAAACGGAAAGGTTGCCGGTTGCCCACCCCAGCTGTCGTACCCTAAGCAAGGTACTTAACCAGAATTGCTTTAGTAAAATATCTAGCTGTATAAATGGATGAATGTAGAAATGTAAGCTTTGGATAAAAGCATCTGCTGAGCAACAAAAATGTAAATTTTAATCTTTATGGCAACCAGATTTACACTGGTTATTTGCTGTCATTCAATGCTGCCAGGGGGTTACATCCACATGGACAGGGACACTTGAAATTGACTATCTGGGAACCATATTGTACATAAACGGCAAATGTATGAATATATAAATTATTAGAACATCATAATGTTTAGAAGTCACTGTCACATTACATGTTGGGGGAATTATATATATAGGGGAAAACTTGTCACTATGAAAAATAGTTGCAAGGGCTCCAGAAACATGAATACTTCATTTTTAGAAAATAATTTGATGCCAAATTAAAAATTTTGACACGTTTTGAAACATGGATAACGTCATGCTTTACAACAACAAAGAGCAGGCATAGCAGCTTTGGGAAACTATTTTATGAGAAAGGAAAAGCGTTAATTTACTGTAAGCCTGTTTGTCAGTTGCCATGCCACCCCATGACTTTCTCCTACCTGGTGACAGAAGCTAAGCAGAGCTGGTCCTGGTAGGCACTTAGATGGGAGGGTTCCTGGGAGAAAATAAACTGTTTCTCCTGGATGTGGTGTGAGTGTTCAAGTAGGTGGCAGTCCGCCCTTTGCACCAAGCAGAACAACAATGCCCCAACACAGTAATAGGGAAACTATGCTGTGGGAGAAGCAGTCTTTTGGATGAGACGTTAAAACGTTGGTCATTAAAGATCCCACGGCACTTATAATAAAGAGTAGGGGGCTTTCTCAACACCCCCAGTATAATTGATTAATAATCTCTTCCAACCTACCTCCTCTGATGTGTGGTGAATGTTCTACTGCATACATGGCTGCTGTGCTTCACCCAAGTATGAGCTACACATTGGTAGTGGGTTGAGATAAAGTACTTTGACCCAGAGCCGGTCCTGACCTCCCTGGGGACCTAAGCCAAATTCTGCTAAGGGGCCCTCCTACCTGACCCGTGAGCCATGTAAACCATTTGCGAGGGGGATCGGGGCACTTGTGTAATTTGCGGGACATACGCAACTTGCGTAGTGAGCGTATAGGGCCGCCGGCTCTCCTTCGACCTCTTGAATGGTGTTCAAAATTATTTAGAAAATTCTAAACTAGCACAAT
This sequence comes from Hiodon alosoides, assembly GCA_025775065.1. Taxonomy (NCBI): domain Eukaryota; kingdom Metazoa; phylum Chordata; class Actinopteri; order Hiodontiformes; family Hiodontidae; genus Hiodon; species Hiodon alosoides. Next base: position 4,295 of record JAOYSI010030176.1, read on the forward strand.
GATTCTGTGTTTTCTTTGTGTTTGCCGCTAGAGGGCAATAGTGGGGCGAGCTGCGAGAGTATTCTGCGTGAACTTCCTTTATACTTGATACAACACATAAACACACACACACACAAGCACAAAAATATTATCACCTAAAGGCACACTTTCTCTAAAAATAGGTTTAAATTGGCAATTGTATTCGATCTTGTCAATTCTTTATTTGAATTGTTTTTTTAATCAGAACATGGTATAATTTTAATCAGCAAATAAAAAGAAATGGCATTGAGAAAATTGACATCCTATTATTATTAATGTTAATAATTGGTAGCACAGCCTCTGGTCAAAATAACTGGAATCACGCACTTCCCATAGCCATGGGTGAGTTTCCTGCACCTCTTTATTGGCAGTTTAGCCCACTATTCTTATGTAAAGTGCTCCAGTTCTCCCAGGTTTGAAGGGCGCCTTCTCCAAAATGCTGCTTTAAGATCTCTCCAGTTTTCAATGGGATTTATATCTGAACTCATTTCACCCATTTCAGAACTGTACAAATTTTTTTGCTTTGAACCATTCATGGGGGCTTTTTGTTTGGGGTTATTGTCCTGCTGGAAGACCTATGACCTTTGACAGAGACCCAGCTTTCTAACACTGGGTTTGACATTGTGCTCCAAAATGCCTCGGCAATCTTTTGATTTAATGACACACCCACGTTCTATGCAAATACACTGTATATTTATAACATAAACTTGCTTTACATATGTAGAGCATATTTCCATAAGAATTGGATTTGGGATAGTAGAATTGTATATCAGTGAATTTACACTAGAAGGGGGTTGACTCCCTTGAGGAATAGATTTCTTGTTAAGACCGTAATGTGAGATGGCGAGAAAAAGTTGCAACTAGTTATGCCTTGAGATGTTGAGAACATGTCTCATGCTTGCATGAACCGGACAAAGTTCAAGACAATAATTGGTAGGGCCTAATGTGAATCTGTTTTTAATACTTAATATAGTGTAATGCATTTTTATTTTAGCCCTACCTGTAACCAGAAACCGTAAAGTTCTGAGGGGCAATTTGATCTGCTCTGGATATTCCCTTTGTTGATTAGTGTAGTAATCTTATCCAACAAAAAAAATCCAGTCATAAGAAGGCACAGTACTCATTTGGATCTTCAGTCCTCAACTTCCTCAAGAGGTCACGAGCACCCTGCGCAAGCCTCCTTGTGATCCATGGTTACCGGAAAACACTTTTTTTTTTTTAAATTAGGTTGGCAGCACGTTGCCTCGCAATCAGCAATGGCATAACCTTCAGCTTTTGGCTACTAATTCGACCCATGGCAGCAGTACAAGGAGGTAGAAACGTCAACCAAAATTGAGCACAAACCGAAAAATTTTAAAATTGTGTGTAAATGTGGCCAAGCGTGGGGCTTGACCACTGTAAAGGCTTTGGTAGGGCAGAGTCTTGGGACGCAAAAACTCGGCAAGGCAGTGCTACAAAAACGTTTATTTAAAAATAAAATTAGTATAACAAAAAATGGTTCAATCCAAACAGAGGGTAAATAATGTCTAAGGTTCTGAACCTCAACAAAGACTTCAAACCACAAACAATAAGACGCAGCAGTTCCTCTGTACCTCTTCTCTCTCACCTGGGCACACTGCCTTTGCAATCAGAGGAAAGAGGTGTCTGTGGCGCTGCAGTCCAGACAGGTAACTGGTCCTGGGAAGCTGTCCAGGGGTCTGCACCAAATGTGGCGTTCATGTGCTTGGGTTGACTTGTGCTGTTAGCCGCTCGTGGTTCCACAGATTTTGTCAGGCAGTTTTTACACGCCGTAACCCAACCCTTGGATGGGGTGTGTCCTGATGTGCAGGATCACTGGAAACCACTAAACAGAGACAGTATTTATGAAGAAAAGTCTGGTTCTTTATTTGCAAGGCATTGGTAAAAAAAAGGGACAAGACAAAGCCAAAGTGATAAAAATAAATAAATAAAACGATGCTAAATGTTGGTAATACAAGACAAGTTTCTCAGTTAGTCAAAGGTTAAACAGAGCCGGGTTCTCATTCAAAACAGGCTAAACTGAAGACAATTCAACTTTAAGATGTTTTCAGTGGTGGAGTTTACAATAGTTGCCATTAGCAATTCTGCAGAACCACCACACCATAAACCCTTGCCAAACATATTCTTCACCCGTGTTCAGAGGAACATAGAGCCCAATCAAATTGCGGGGACAAAGGCTGCCAGGCTTTGGCGTTATGTCTACAGCAAAGACAAAGTGCAGAGCTGAAGCACGGTAAAAGACCTGACAGAAGTCACCTGTCCCTTCCAGCAATACTCGAAGTACCCAAGGTCACAGGGTGGCAGGTCTGGTAGGGAGTAATGGCAACTCACTTTTAATATTTATAACAAAAAACATTAAAGCGGTGGTATATTTTTGTCTTATGAACAAACTTGAAAAAACATTTAATTAAAAAATAGAATCCATGATTTATGTCTAAACAGAATTCTATTTCTTTTGAATTATCCAAGATCAATAAATCAAAGCAAATATCCCAAAAAAAAACAAAAAAAAAACTCACATTCGGGACCAGACACTTAAAAATCTAAATGCCATCTTATACTTATAAACAAATTAATCTAATTATTTTTAGACCTCAGCAGCTGGCTGTTCTTTCCACCCAATCCCAAACGTGCAAGGACCCGTCAGTAGCAGCGGACAGAACAGTCCTTGGCCTCTTGGGATGCCATCTATGAGTAGTGACCAAGAGAGGGCTAGAGCTTAGCCCTTCTGGCTCAGAAGACATCATGTGACCTTTGTGTACAAAAAGTGGCTGTGAGTCCATCAATTCCGGTTGCCAAGCTGTGGTATCATAGATACGAACCATTCCATCAAAACCTGAAAAATAAACATTTATGTTTTATAATCAACTTTATTTACTTAATATTCTCTGCAACAAGGTATACATTATGCATTTTATAGCTAAACTATATCTAAAGAAAGCTCCAACCGTAATATGGAAGCTATGAACGAACTCACATGATTGGAACAGAATCTCTGAAATGCCTCACAAAATTGAGTTTATTCAACTCATAAACTGGAGTGGCCAAACAATATTATGGAGCCCGTTTCACGTTAATAGCACAGATATTACACAAAGGGTGTCATACGTTTCTTACCCGAAACTGCAAGAGAATTATCCAAAGTGGGAGCCCATGACACATTCAGGAAATCATGGCTGTCACCCTCGTGTGGGATGTTTAGCTGGGCTTGACAGAGAGGACTTTTCAGGTCTCTCAGATCTGAGATAACAATCCGAGAGGCTGAGGAAAGACGGGCCACCTGGCAAGAGGCAGCGTCTGAGGGACCTTTCTTTAGGTCCATGCACCAACACGATCCACACTGTTCTTGGACAGAAGTGCACTGAAGGGCTGAACAGTCTCGTATGTCACCAAAACACAGATCACCATTGTCGGCGCAGATCAAGAAAGCATTGGCATCGATGAACTGCAAGCTACTCACTACTTGCGCTCTATCTGCCTCTGTGAAAGATGACAAAAAGTACGGGTACGGACAAAACGAAAATGAGTAAAAATAAGAGATTTCAGAAGTATCCGTGTATACTTTCAGACTATTGTACATCGACATACAGATATAGCTCAGATGCATGAACAAAAGTATGCCGTAATTACCAACTTTGTAGAGCAACTTTCCCGATGCCAGCTCAGTTAGTTCAACATCTCTGATCTGAGAGCCATGAAGGACACTTGGAGTTTCAGCAGCTCCAGATGCTAACTTGCACATTTTCTTTGATCTGTTCTGTATAAATCCAGTCTTCTTGATGACATCTACAGTTAGAAGTGATAAAACAAGATATTGTTTCAATTTTGTCTACAAATTAAACTTCCATATTAAAACGACTCCCTACCAGTGTCATCTCCTCCGATCTGCCATATCTGTAGACTGGATTCCGGAGAACCGCTGGTAACAACACATCTAAAAGGAAACAACAACAGTAGTGCATCCAACAAGAAAGAGAGAAATATGTATATAGAAGTCTATGTATGGGTTCCTTACAAGTTTTGTGGTTTTCGTAATGAATCAACTTGTGCATTGAGTTTGCAGTTGTTGAATGTTTTGAGTTTATACAATTTTAATCTGTACATAGCTAGTGTCAGTTGATAATAAGTTTCTTGTTTTTTAATTGTGGGAACAAACTATACATGGAAGACCTGAAAGACAAATACACCACCACCACAAAATGAAACAAGACATAATTGGACCAACTGACAGATTCACAGAAGTCTTGTCAAAGAGATAGTGCTAATTGCCAGACCACAACGTAAAGACACAGTTCCGGAAGAAATCTGCCCATCCAAATTTTAAATCAATATCATGTTCCCAAGCGTGATTGCAAACTCTCCAAAAAGTGGAGATAGAGCACTGTCCACGACTCTCAGACAGCAATAAGCAAGAACTAAGAGTGAGAGCATTTCTTAAAAAAAAACTCCCTCTCTTTTTAAATATTTCTGCTTGGGACATCTGTTAACTTTACTTAGTCTATCTGTGTGCCCTGATAACCTATTGTTATCTCCAAACTACTGTTTCTTGCTTCTATGCGTCACTAAGGATTGGAAAGTATGGCAAAAAAGGCAGCAAGAAGCTAGAGCTAGTTACCTTGTTCCTGCAATAGGTTTCAGGCATGTTATAGGCTCTGCTGATAAACCACCATGATCCACTTCAAAATCTCTTGCTGGACATAGACCCTGTAAACATCGAAGGGCAAGTCAACAAAACAGCAAAATAGAGTAGTGTGTGTTTGTGTATAAAACATGCTTTTGTTAACTTACCTGGTTATCTTTAGCGATGAGCTTCCCTGGTAAAAGCAGCTCTAAGATATCATTTGTTTTTGTCGTCTTGTAACCTGCTACACAGATGCCTACAGATAATGAACATGTAAAACACAAACGTATTAAAATCAACGCAAGAAATCGTCAGACAAAAACATGCCAGTGATTAAATCAAACTTACTTTTCTCCGAAGTCCACTCAATTACCCGAGTAGGATCCTGAAGTTCAAATGAATGAAGTTCTCTATACCTAATGGGGGTGGAACAAAAAACAAAAACTTAAGGATATCGCTTAGGAGTCACAGAGATGTCTCAAAATATGGTTGTGGTTCTTCGTGTAAGGAATAAGAGACCAAGTAAAGATAATATAGCATATTAAACCTTGAATGTCAATATTTTTAGTCCTTGTTACACGCTTCAGCTGCACCAGTAATAATATGAATAGCCAGAAAAATTCCGGTTCGTTAAAGTGTAACAGGACTACTAATGACATGATGCGACATACTGACTAAAGGTTTACTTAAACTGTTTAACAATGTAAAGGAAATTAAACATGCGGTAAATTAAAACATACGAAGTATGTAACTCATAACGGTTTTACTGAATACTTGCTATTTGAAAATAACTTAGTAGACCTGTTACAATGTACTGGAAAAGCTAAGTATTCCTCACATATGTAGTGTCTCTATGAACCAGTCGTCTATATCAGTTAAAGAAGATGAATCCTCCATGCTGAAGAAAGAAAATGAATGGCTTAGCAGTACTTCCGGCGTATGCGATGCGTGTGATGTCAGTTTGGGGAGATATCGCGTATGTGGCCACATTGGCATTGTAAGGGAAACACAATTAAAACAATATAGTCAAAATATTGCGTGGGGTAAAATTAAAATATGGTTGTGATTAATTTACATCCGCATTTTCCGTGCTTGTTTTCGTTAACATTTTCAATGTTTGTGCTCTAATAGAGATGGCCTGTCTAACCATCCAATGGCACATTCGATTTGCAATTAGGCCCCACCTCAATGTTATACATTCACCAATAAAAAACAACTTTTGAGGCTACACCTCAAGCGCGGTCATCTATTGGACTAAAAAGTATTGATTGGCTTTGTTTTGTAGCCACCGGCATTTAATTTCGCCATATTGTGATATTCAAGAAACTAGAGTTCTTTAAAACGATATTCTTTGTTATTACTGGGAAAAAAAACATTTCAACTCAAACATAAGGCAGCTGATGAGAATGGTTTTGGTAAAGGATTCATCCCAAAGTATAAACAAAGTATGTCTTCAATTCCGTGAATCTTCAAAATAGTGATACGAATAAAAAAGTGTTGTACTATTTAGCATTTAGTACATGGCTGTTGTGCAGTGTGCCTATTGGCCACCAGAGCTCAGTGTTTAGCCAGATTAAGATCTGCCGTTCTTGCCCATTAGTTTCTGGCCCATTAGTTTCTGGCCCTTTATTCGGGCTCTCTTCACGTCTTTTACCCAGACCGATGATGGGTGATAAAATGGAATGGAAATAAAATTTCAGCTATAAATTGTTCTCAGATTTGGGACAAATTTTATATAAATTTCACCTTTTTTGGTCTCCATTTATTAAAATCGATAGACATCGAAAATCGGGGTCTAATCTGGCTAGATTAGGAATGAAACGTTTTCTTTATTTACCAAACAGATAATGATTTTAAATTACTGCGATGGATATTTTCCTTCAAAATTTTGGTCATGGCTTTTTGACAAATTGGACAAATAAGAGGAACACCTCCTGACCTATATGGAATAATTCTTCTTTTTTTTTAATCTCAGGAAATCAACCTTTCCTATGTATTGTGGTGTGGTCCTTTAAAGGAATACTAACCCTGGAGGATTTATTCTGCACAAAGGACATGCACACATTTCAGTACAGTTTTCACACACTCATATTTTCTCCCTGGCTCTTATTTATTTATTTATTTAGCAAAATGGACTGATGGGGTCTCACTGGACTCTAGATGTTGAAATGCCGACACAACCGATAACAAAATAGCCTAGTGTGGATAAAGGACAAGTATCTTTTTACTGTATGAATGATTAGTCACGTGACTTTTACTGCAACCTAGGACAGAAAGTTCAGACTATTTAGTAAAATTCCTCATTGGCTACATCAAATAACGTAATACAGCAGTTAATTAATTTGACAGGATATTTTTCATTCTGTTTAAATGGCTTTTTGGAGAGATATTGCAAATGCATTGTCAGAAATTAGGCAAACTGACATTGCTCCTAAACCAAAATGATTTCTTCTGAATGACGATTCTGAGCAGGACTTATCTGTCCCACATCACAATCTTCTCTTGGCAATGCTCACTGCAACAAAGAAAAACATTCTAAAATTGTGGTTCACACTCAGCCTCCCACTGTGTAAGAAATGACTGAGACAACTTCATTTCATTATTATTCTAGAATGATCCAGTGGTGAACTTCATGGAGCCAATGATCACATATTGGATTATCTTTTTTGGAGGCTGTTCAACTGACATAAATTACTCTCTTGGTACCTGATATGTATATTATATTATAATACATATATTTTTTATTTTATAGCTATGTTTAATAGATTTTGTGTTTGGACACTTTTGCACAGTTCCTTTAAATGAAAAGCAATAAGAAGTAGTTCACAAAAAAATTTAATTATGCAACTTAAACAGCTGTTAAATTACAGACGTTTCGCTCCTTGCATTTCAATCGTGAGTTTAATTATCAATTGATTTCCAAAGAGCTGTGTACAATCAACACTGCTGCCCATAACATATTCTAAACCGACTGGAACTTATTGATTATTTAATAGAACATGCTGTGTATAATCAGGAAACATTGTATACTGAGTTAATTTCTGCAAAAATATTAAGCCATATTGTCCACGTCTGCTACAAAATTACTGTAGAACGCCTGTTTGTTTTTTTTGGGGGTGGGGGTGTCAGTTCAATAATTTGTGTGTAATCAGATTGCCAATGTATGTAACATTTAAAATGAGAGTAGTTTATGTAATACGTCATAACCAATATTTCCCTTTTCTGAAATTAGACAAAAACACAGAAAAACACTAGAGTATAAAGCTAGAGTTTATACTGGGATGAGACAGTGATCAGATAATCCCAAAAGGAAATCATTGTTGCGATAGGATATAAATTACTTCAAAATCCATGGTTTATAGCTGGATTACCTAGAATCGGGATGATTGACAGTGCTGCGACAAACTCTTGATGTTTTCTGCTATGTCTAGGGGTTTTTGTCCTACAAATAAATTAGCACCTGCTGTACGCTGGGATCAGCAAGTGAATAATTTATAATCCCAGTAATAATTTCAGTTAGACAATTAAGACAGGAGGGAGTAAAAAAACCTGCAGACACTGCAGCCCTGTTTAGTGGCCAGTCGTTCAAGAATGTTCCAAGATCCAAGTTTATCAGTATAGAGAAAGCAAAAAATAAGTAAAAGTAAGTAACAATTTACCAGCATACATTTTCCAGTGAGCGACTTTAGAAAAAAATATTAATTTAATGTGGCAAATTATCAGTGGCATTAATTAGTGTGCTTATTTTGAAAGCCAGAGTAAATGTGTCCTATAAGGCTGTCCCTTGTTACTCTTCGAATAGAAAAAGGAAATCTTACGCCTGAATCTTTTCAAAACATGCCAGTGATGGTTAATATCCTGAATTTGTTTAATTGAATTTAGTTTAGAAAATTGCTTCTTCTCAGACACTTCAGTAGACACAAAGTAGCTGACTTTTAAAAAATGTAATAAATGCTGTCTTATAAAAGGCTTATTGCAGTCATGAAACAGGATATCCATGTATCCACGACAGGGCCATTACTGCCTGAAAGAGTGTCCTTCAAATTAAATGCAACAAAAATACCTCCAACCAATCAACTGACTATAAGGTAGATTATGTGGCTTAAAAAATGGTTGCCTGCGGTAGGATTTTTTTTGTTTTTGTATATTTTTAAATTTTCTTTTAAAATCAAGTGAGCGATATCCTTAATACTCTATGCATTTAGGATTTGGCTTACAAGTACAGCGTGTGTGTTATCTTGTTGCAAAGGTGGCAGTTAACTAACACTGAGTAGTGTTGAACGTTCCGCTAGAATGACTAGGATCAGGAAATGGACGTGAGCATTTTCCTGCACCGCTGTTGCACACGGTGCATTACAGTGATTCTCATGTCTTTTTTCATAGAGGGCCAGAATACAATTTGTCAAGAATTTAGGGTGGTCACAATCAATATCAATGGGCTTCGTAATCTGATGAAAACGAGCAAAATAATAGCAGCCATGAAAGAAGAGAGAAGACTATAGTCTGGCAAGAGATACACGTTACGCAAGACGTATGAAGGGTGTGATCATTTTAATCTCAAATGAGGTCAACTTTGAATTAATATCGGAAATTAAAGATCTAGAGGGTAGGTTTGTTATTGTGAAAGTCATACTATTCAATTTAAATGCCTTTCCAGAGCACTGGCAATGTCTATCTTTTAAACAATATTTGATTTAATTGCTTATCAAAGGAACTCTTATTTGATGAGTATTCAAAATGATTTGGCTTAATAGAATAAAAAACCATAGGGAGGTATCGCTGGTTATGCTACGGCATGCAGAAAAAGCCACTGTTGAAGTAAATTTCACATCATTCAGGAAAAAGGTTTAGATCTAAAGGAAAAAGTGACTCAATGAAAGTCAACAAATGGACCCCCAATTTTTTCCACAATGTCAAAAATAATGAGATTAATGAGGTTCACGTGGGTAAGAAATTTAAGATTTATATAACCAATTTACATATAACCTTTTAAAAGCAGTGCAACCACGGTCCAGGTAAACGGAAGACAGAGAACACAGTTGTCCTTATAACAGAGCAATAAACCTTAAATTAGTCAGGATAATTCCTTTATCCTTTAAGCAGAATAACACTCAGAAGCACCAAGCAAAAAATGCGTTAATATGCAGACAATGCCATGCCATATGGAAAAAAAGGGAAAAAAACCCTGATAAAATGAATGAGCTTCTTACAAAGATTTGGATTTGACTTTGTTCTGTGTAATGCTTTAAATAATTTTTGAGCAGGAAAATAATCCTATAAGAACACATTTTCTATAATGCAATTTCTTTTTGAATCAGAAAAATTAATACAGTGCTTTGCAATGGTATATAAAAGCCTTCGTACAATGGACCATTTTGGTTAATTAAAAAGAAGTACGTACATTAACTAAAAAAAATTGCTTATCTTCCTTCTTTCCAAAATTATAAGGTTCACACTGAGAACTTCTTAGGGTGGAAAGACAAATGCTGGCCAAAACGACAAGGAAATAGATTGTAGTGCAACTGCATGTCTTCAGGAATAATCTCTACACACAATGCACGTCTCCACCTTGGAGACCTCTTCGGCGAACTTGGAGACCTCTTGGACAGAATTTTTCACAAATGGGCTCTTCTGTGGGGGCATAATTATATGGCACTGAATTTCAAAAGGGAGCTGGTTTTTGTTGGGAGGATTGAATTGAGCTGCTTAAATGTGGCTTTGCCAGTGTGTGGCACACTGACATGCAAGTGCGAGATCAGTCTGGAGGTGTCTTTATGTTCATGGCTTTCAGGGAGGATTAAAAAAAAACTTTTTCCGTATCCAGCTGCTCTTCCATTTGTTTGAACCCTGTGGGTACACTGGTTATATTGATTAGTGGCCTACTGATGGGAGTCTGGTCATCTTAAAGCCTAAATCTCTACCTGGCCAAAAGTTGATGGTTGTTCTCAGCCTTTCGGCTTGGGTGTCAATTTTCTGCGTCACGATACATACTAGCCTATTTCGGAGTTTTCGTGTCCCCTTGTTTTGTTTTTGTACACAAAACATGACATTCATAGCGCCAAGAATCTTGCAAAGGGTTACACACTGTGCCCTCCTCCCAGTATACCCAGGATAAAAATGAGAGAATAGGGGTTAAATTCACAGTATCTTACTGTTTTATGCTTGAAAAATTACGCATACGTTCATCATTTACTGTATTTTCAGAGTTGAATTCAAATATCTCAAGCTGGTGTTATGAGGGACCAATGCTAACGCCCCCAAGACAAAATTAGAAGAGTAGACCAAGTTCAAAGAATGTGTGCTGCTTGCCATTGTTCTTTAACCATTTCACAAAATGTGTTTTCTGTTCCTCGTGGTTATTTTGATTTGATTCATTTAGATTAGTCGTTAGTAGTAATCACAGTGGTTGTGATTTCTAAAATACATGTGAAAGTCTTTTATTTTATTTTTTTACATTTATTGCTGTTATTTAAGGGGAATAATGTTAATATACGTTTTATGTCTGTAAATTCAAATGGATTTCCTTCTTCAAACCAATCAGGGAACTGATGGGTAAAAATTAAAATGTAGGTTACACTTCACAAGGAATGAACTGTACAGAAAGGCACTTTGGAATATTGGGATTCTTATCGCCTATTTCACAGTTGTTGGTACTATGGTAAACTTAGATAATTGTTTTCAGGTTGATTGAGCTAATTTGTAATTTAAAGCCCACAAAATAAAAATACACATTTAAGTGCCTCTTAGATACACCAAGTCTGTAAAGAAATACGTTTTCTGTTGAAAAACGTTAACTTGAAGAATAACAAAAGCTAATTCTGACAAAGCTTTCCAGGCGTTTAGCAGTTTTTTTTTTTCCAATCACATTTACTCTGCCGTATCACCGCAGGTACCATTCTTCAACGACAGGGTAGCCGTTTTCTAATTAAACATAATATGGATTAAGTGGTTCTTCTATTTTGTTATTCTGATTCATAATTGATTCGACTGGTTGCACAGTAACACAACAACAGGTAATCAAATTATTAAGATCGAACATCGCATGTTCTGTTTGAATAATTGCTTGTAAAAAAACGACTATATCCCTTGATAGTGCATGTGCAAAATTGTCAATTAGCTAACTATGTAGCTTATAAATATATTGAATTAACAAGATAAAGGTGTTGATCTTCCATGCGACTTGGCTCTGAATTTGGCTGTTTTTGCGAATTATAGAAATATAAACTGTGGAAAAAACAAGAACTTCATACATGAGTAGCATTTCGAATAGAGAGTTGGTAGATACCTGCAGGAGGTTTCCCCCCATATGTATTTTAATGGTACAAGCCAGCTCTCGATGCATGTGTGTATTTTGTGAGTCCAAGGCACTCTCGGTTGGCTCTTTCTCTCTTTATTCCGATTATGTATGTCCGTGTTGTGTAGCCACTGACGATTTCGCTTTCCAATCCAGCGATAAACATTTTGGTTCTTTTGACAGCACCGAAGCGCCCGCTGCGTTCCGAGAACCCTGGGACTACTGTGTTTTATTCTGGTTTCGGTCTGATGAATGTGCTCTTGCGACTTTGCATTTTTTTCATAAAGCAATAATGAGAGTCAGTTCGGCAAACTCGTTTCATCCAATCAACTAGAAAAAGTAAATTGTGGGTGTCTTCGATTTTTAATTTTCTGATTAACTACTGATAACCAAGGACAGACGTTTGATGCGCCGTCAGTATGGTAAGCCTGTATTTCAATAAAAGTGCGTAAGGTTGCAAAATAGCATTGCGCGAGCATCATGCAGCAGAATTTCTCGTTCAATTTGCTTTAGTTCACATCGTCGAATCCATGTAGATAGCCTCTAACTCACTTTCACAGACGAATTGTGTGCTGGTTTTCTGTTATGGTTTAACCTTATATAGAGTCTTTATGAGTGAATACGACACCTGAGGAGTGTGATATTGTTTCAGGGGAAAGTTTTACACGAGTAATTTGAGTTTTTATTTTATTTTTAATGAGGTACTATATCTTATTTGTTTGAAGTTGTGTCGAAAATCTATTGTCAAATGTTATCGTATAATGTTAACAATCCTGTGTTAATTTTTTGTATGATTAGGGTACCATTTTAAAAATCGAAATCTTATCGGCAATTTATAGATTTTAAAGATGGCTTTCTGGCGTCTGGATAAATCAACAAAAATATATGTAGCATTTTCATATCAACATTTTATTCTGCAGCTAATAAATCTCAACAAGTTATACAACTGACAATGTATTTAAAAACAGCCGATATTTTAAAAAGCAAAACATAGGCATTAAACATTTAGGCGGAAAAGCAAGAAAGAAACGAGTGTCTGAAATATTTTTGCTTATTGTGCAGATGCAGGTGTATGACGAAGTTAGAGTAATGAACATTAACGCACCGTACTTCTGAGACTTTGTTACAAACGGAAGTTAACAATTCACAGCAAAGTGACATTGTTGTTTGTCAACCGGTAATTGATAAAGCAGTCGCGGGATGCAGACTGATACAAATATTAAAGTTTTTAAGGTAATTCAATTGAATAGTTTTTAATTTAGTAAGTTACACATTGCGTTTAAAGCACCCCGATGTGCGAAATGGGGAATGGGGGATGGGGGGGGGGGGAAACGAATGTGCTTTTAAAGGCCAATTTCTGAATACATTTTTAAACGCGAGCTGTTGCAGCGGCACTGCCTTGTTTCAGACATTAAATTCATCCTAGCGGTTATTACTCCTCCCAAAATTAAATTATTGCACGAAAACTGTTCCCTGTAGGAATATAAAAAATGTATATACGACCCTTTCTAAAGTGTATATCACAGTGCAAGTGTATTTTTTTTGGTCATATTTTCCCTCCGGTGTTGTGAATGTCATCCAAAGCAGTGCCTATTGTTCCCTATGAACACAAACTGAGATATACAAAAACTTGCGTGCCACTGTTCAGGTTTACATACTACATTCCTGTATATTTGGTTTCTTGAATCATCTTGGGTTGCTTTAATTTAAAATACTCTAGAACGCTTGAAATTTAAGGATAATTTTGGTAGTGCAAGTGGTTAGTACTGTTGCTTTAGTGATATTTCACAAAAAAAGTGCTGTTACCTCAGGTATAACAAACAATATAAATACGTTTAATTTATGATGGTATGTAGAGATGGCCACAGCTAATTGAGGTGTTTTTTTCCAAATGATTTGTATTACGTTTAAAATGTTATTTTAGGCTGTGGAATACAGAATCTCTTTCTAAGATATTACACTCTATATTGAAGACACTCTTTCAACTCTAGGCAACAATGTGCTTGTTTGCGTTTATAATATTTGCGAATATAGTGGAATGTCCTCTGTCTCTGGACAAGAAAACAAATTACAACCAAACAATCCTTCAGGGAATTCAGATGTCATTATAAATAGACACCATCATGTGTTTTATTAGTACATATGAACCCCAGTTTTAAGGGCTTAAGATAAATATGAACTTTTAATATCTTTAATGATAATAAAGGTAAACTGGCCTTTACCTTTGGACTGCGTGTCTTTCTCTGGACATAGATGTGGTTTGGAATTGTAGTGTGACAGGCCCTTAAAATCATCATTGAAATGTGTTTGTCTTGAGACTATGGTTACTGGGCAGGAATTTGCAGATTTAAAAACTGCAGCTCAGCTGTGACCGTGGTGTCAAAACCCTAAAGAAACACATGATATGTTTTAAAAACAGGGATAGGTGTAAGGATCTAATAATACACATATAAATTACTTATTAAATTCTCGTTGCTGAAATTTTGTTCTTCCATTATTGGTACTTTGTCATTTTTCATCCAGGTGCATTTGATGGTTTCAGCCTCTTCCACGGCAGTATTTTATCCACTTTTATTAAGGAATATTCTCAACTGTTATTTTTAGAAAGAATAATTTCCCTAAATAAATAACGTCTAGGGAGTGTGCCTGTTAAACACTCATGAGCCAAGGGGTGTTGTCAACAACCAGTGCAGATGCAAAGCAGGCTCAATGGGATGTGTTAGTTCTGATTGTACTTTTCAGTTTATTGCTAAGCATCCGACCTTATCCAGGGTTTACAATTTCACGCCTTCACATTTACTGAAGCAGTCCAGTTCAAGTGCCCTGTGCATGGGTATGCCTTTCATATAAAAGTCCGACCACACTGCTACAATACAAGAGCCTATGGGCCACCAGCTGTCTTTACATCATTCAATTTCTACATTTCACTTTGCTGTCAAGTTCAAGCAGTTAAAAACCTGACCTGATTTCTTGTGTAGATGGAAACATAGAAACTGCCAATGAGACTCATTTGCATCTTGACATGCAAAAGAGATTGCATTTGTTATTTTCTGGATGCCTTTGGGTATAGAAAGGCAAGGGATTGATCTTAGCAGACCTTCAGCATCTGTATGTTGAATGAGAAGTCTTGCAAAATGACTCGGTTGACATGTAGCAGAGTTGTAAAAAATGCAAAATAACTAAACCGGTGCAGCTAGAGCTGTGGTTTTAGCTTTATCAGTCAGGGAAAATCATTAGTTTATGTGGTAGTCAAATATATTGTTTTTATACAGCATAACATTAAATTAATTAGATGGACAACTTTACAAGTCACAAACTTAAATTTTACATTTATTTTTTAAAAATATCTATATCTTCTATAATTCTATATCTTCTATAATTGAGATATAGAGTTAAGTAAAACAATAATTTAAAAAGTTCATTAAAACCTCTTTATATAGGAATTAATTGTCAAGTCAGTTAGCTGACTTGGTTATCGAGATACATGATTGAAATGTCCATACAATAAAGCAAAAACTTTTGAACTAAAGCTCTTTTGAACTAAAAACAGTTTATTAAAAATTCATGCTGGGTTTCAAAACTAACATCATAGTCAATTTAACAAACTAACGTTAGCTAAGTACTGAGCATTACATTACAGCTAGATAGCTACATTCATGTACTGTTATGTTATGTTAACTAAATTTGATTGGAATCGGTGTGAAACCAAACCTAATTTGAAAATAATTGTGAACCACATTTTGAATAATGCAGGAAAAATGGCTACCACCAGCCTACAGGTGGCGCTGTAATAAGAACCTAAATCTAAAGCTCAGCCCTGCAGCCATGTTTGACCTGGAATCATGAAATATACTGGTCCCTCTCCTCACATGGAACAAATTTGCCCCAAGGACCCATAACTTTTGCTATGATGGATTGTTGGCCATCTTGGATTTTTTGAAAAACCTTCAAATGCCACAAGTCCTATTGGTGTGAAATGTGCTACCTGCTGTAATGACTAACGGCTAAGCGATTTGTCCAAAAATTACCAAAATACATGCAAATCAAAACTTTTATGGAATTTCATATATTTAAAATGAATGAATATAATTCCAGGTCAGTTCACCTGAAACTTGTCACAGGGATCGAAGACATTACCCTGAACACCCGTACCTAGCGTTGCTATTTGACAAAAACCTGGAAATAATCTAGTTCACCTGTAATAATGCTTTAAATGTTGTTTTCTCATGAACTATTACTGGTGTGTCGACACTAGCTATCAGTCCCCACATAACTTGCCAAGTAGCAGTAATTCAGTTTAATGATGGCCACTTTAAGCCAGTGGGAGGGTCTATGACATGCCAATCACTCGGGGTCAGTTTGTTTAGATCACCTAAAACTTTTCATGGGCTTCAAAGCCATCGCCCTGAAGACCTGCTCGGAGTCTGGCATTGTTCACATCCTAGCAAATTCTGTACATGGCCTGTGGCTATAGTGTAATCTTGTATGATGTGTAATTTGCTCAGCATAAGTGTCTACCAAGCAGTTAAGTAATATAATAATGGGAAAAGTAATGAGGTGGGTGAGCAGAGCTCCACTGTAAGGATGTAAATCACATTGAATTGCATTGTTGCTGTTTAGCAGGAAGGCAGTTTTCTTTAGACCAAGCAGAGGAAATGTGAGCTCTTTTGCTTTACTGGACTAGATCAGATAAATCATTATGTCAGATTTGGTTGTTAATGTATTAACCTGTTAACAGCTCTTTGCCTCCCCCCTTTACTTTCCAAACGTATTGGCTATCAGCGAGCACAGTGAGTAAATAAAGCAGTGTATGTGGCTACCCTCAGGCATTGTGTTTTGTTGAAGCTGCAGTCTGTCACTCTGTGATTTATCACACAGAGGAGGAACAGGGTACTGTCAAGATATGGTAAATGATATTGGTCTTGAAAAGCAGGGCAGGGCATTTTTCTCACTGCTTCGATGACTGCACAGCAAAGGTGTTGTTCAACCCTTATTGCAAGTGATTTAAGGTATAGCTAATAACGTGCTCCCTTTGCAATCTGAATGTTTACCTAGAAGACCTACGGCTCATTATTCAGATTATTTTGTCTTGATTTAGGTTAAAAATGAGGGACCTCTCTCACGTCATTCTCAGTTAAACTTTTACGTACTTACAATTGAATTACTGGATAATTCATTCATTTTATTTATTAAATGAGACATTAATTAAGGTATTATATTTCAGAAATATGTATATCCCAACACTTAGGGTATGACTGTGTTTATATGTGAACTGTTGTGTTGTTCAGATACTCTTGAATAATAAGTATCCAAACTAATTTTTTGTTGGATTGTGGTATGTTCTACCACAAGGCATGCTGGGTAGTGTGCGGTGAGGTCAGTAGTCAGATAGACACAGGTTATTCTCACACCCTAATTTACATACTCGATAGGCAGGCTTCATTAACATTATGGTTATAATGAGATGCATTGTAAAATGTGTGTCTCATTCTGAAATGTAATTGACATAGTTTCAAGAAAACCCTGATGTATTAACTAATGTTAACTGGCAGGTGGCTCAGGATGGGAGACCACTATTTCAATGTGTATTTATTTGTCTTCTGAACTTACTATCCTATTGATGGACTGCGAAACGTATACACTAATTTATTGTGTAAGCTACTATTTTGGTGCTCATCTATAACCGATTATTAAAATGTAAATAAATTATTCCACTTAAACAGAGTTTTATGTTGGGACCAGTCAGTTTGAAAATTTTCTTTTAATTGAGATTTATTACATTTTGGGTTTGGTTGGGGTTAAAATTGCTATCTTAGCTTGGCTAACTAAATTAATTTGGCTAACACCAGTAACACAAGGACACACCTGTAAAGGCATATATATGTCGATGTGTTGCTGTGCAGGTGAGGTGCTTTCACCAATAACATTCAGTAATAATGTAAACAACCCAACCACCGAGAGCATGTGACATCCATCGGTTATTCAGATAACTTCCATATTATGCTCTCGGCTGTTGGTTGGCTATTTACTGCTCAAGATGAGCCGATATCGTGGATTTTATGACACAAAGGCACTTAGAGTAAGCACTGTTCAAACCCTAATTAGGTTTTAATGGACTATTATGCCATTGTCAGCACTTTTCAGTATTCTCAATTAGTTACCCAAGTCATCGTAAACTCCATTCAGAAGACCTGAGCACATTCCTGGCACAGTGATGTCTGTCTTGTTTCTGCACGGTGCTCCCAATGAAAAGTAGGATATATATTATGTAACCCAGGATTAAATGTCCTAGCCATGGATTTGTGAAATTTTACTTAGGGTCTAAGATCATTGCATGAATTCCACAGCATCCCGGGTTGCAAAGAAAATAAATCTTTTCTCTCCTATTTTTCCTGATTTTAAAAATTTTTTCTGCATATATTTTTGTGACCAAGCTAGTCTAAGTAATTCTATTTTTGTTTGATATATACTGCATTGAAGTGAGGTTACAAATCAACCTATTTTCGAGGACTATAATCGAACATGACATAATCAGAATCAACCAATAGTCGAGATGATGTAGCTGGAAGTTTGTGTTTAATGATTGGTTAAATGTTCAACATTTGAACACATACATTTGGTTCGTGCAGACCTTGAATAATGCATGTACAGTGCTTTATGCTCCGGTTCTGCCCTGACTCATACCGTGTGTCTGCTTGGTTAGGCTCCAGTGTGCCCTGACTCATACCGGTTGTCTCCTTGGTTAGGCTCCAGTGTGCCCTGACTCATACCGGTTGTCTGCTTGGTTAGGCTCCAGTGTGCCCTGACTCGTACCGTGTGTCTGCTTGGTTAGGCTCCAGTGTGCCCTGACTCATACCGGTTGTCTGCTTGGTTAGGCTCCAGTGTGCCCTGACTCATACCGGTTGTCTCCTTGGTTAGGCTCCAGTGTGCCCTGACT
>JAOYSI010030187.1:0-31378 GCA_025775065.1 Hiodon alosoides
GGTTTATCTGTGCCGGTGAGGGCTCTCTCTGTGTTTTCTATGTGAGTTAGTTCTTTCCGCTGCCAGCTCTGTCTTTGACAAGACGGTCGTAAGCGCATGCGTGAAATAAAGAGCATTGATTCTTGTGAAATCGGTGTCTGTCTGATGCTTGAAACTACGCGTAGTAGCAGCTCTAGTGCTATACGCTACAATATATATGGTTATGGATGAATAATAAGTTACTTAGCAAGTAAAACATTTTATTAGATGATAATAAGAATTTTTTTCAGTGCATGTTATGAATGAATTCAAACATGGGTCAAATTTTACCCGCGAACAGGGTATAAACCCTTTTCGAACACTAACTCATTTGGTTTTGATATTTTACAGAACTGTATTCTAGAATACATCCCCCTAAAAAGATTACATTTATATTTATTTATATGTGTTTTCCAAGGTCTGTTCCAAGGAATGTTATTTTTAACAACGTAAACTACTAGTTTAAACGGAAAGCCATTGAATAGCTAAATGGATGATTTTCATTGTGAAGGCTGTGTATTGATAGGATAAGTGTTTAGTCGTATATCTATACCTACACAAAAAATATACCAAATAGGAAAAATAGAATACAACGATGCATATATCAACCACAGCGCAAATACGAGCAACTTTTTAAACATGTGTTGCTAATGTCTTCATGACACAATGAACTGTGGTGAGATAAATGAATTTTGCTGAATGTGAGCTTTTATTTTACTTATAATGAGCCAGAAATGACAGCAAATAGTTTCTCTACATGGTCTAGCTGACAAAGGTGAAACCCAGCAATCAAATGATGTTTCCGCAACAGCGTATTTTACATTCTGAACATGCTCGTCATTACTTTTTGATTTGACTTACAAATCCACGCAGCATTTAGATGAAACCCAGGCAACACAACTAGAGTTCACACAATTCATAAAATACACAAATTAATTTCAATTTGCATATCCAATTCCAATACTTGAATACTAAAAAAAATCAACTGTGTCTTTTCATGATATTTTTTGCAATTGGCCAATGGAGTCTTACATTTTATTTATTTATGCATGAAAAATTATTGCTTACCTTGAAAATAATCTGTGTAAATATGTTATTGATGTTCCCACGTATAAGGTATTTTTTGCCACAAATCCTGTGTGCAAAGGAGCAGATTTAAGTGAGTCATGTCTGATGTCTGTCTACCCCATGTCTGTGATACAGCTTGATGTAGGAAGTGACACATGCTCAGATGTATTACTCAGAGTTAAAGACAGATGCCGTGGCAGGTTCCTTAAATCACAGGTGATTAGTTTGTGACAGCTATAAGCTCTTAAACAAGCTTAAAAAAACACATCCAATTCTCTGAGCCCATTTTGGAGAATACTATTACAAAACTAGGAAGAGCATGTGCGAGAGACAGCTGGGCTAGTATGTACCTTCAGTTCAAACCAGAGCAACCTGGAAGTCGAAGGCCTCAACAGCTGCTTGAGCTTGATAAAACTGCTGACAGCAGCAGGGTCCTCTTGCGTCTATTGCTAACGCAGAATTTAGCTGTCTGGTGTTGCTTTATGTGTACATAATGCGTGGGGGAAGGGGGAACACGATTCTGGCACGATGTTTTGCACTGCTTACACAGTGGAACACCGCTTGCCATTTTTCCCCACCAACAGTATATGATCCAGCTTTGCTTCTGGCTTTTATGAAAAGTGGGTACTAGTGTGTGACCTGTCACATGAAGGAGCAAGACAACCCGATTTAAATGTGTTTCTTACGTTTTTTTTCTTACCTTTTTTCATTAAAAAATGTTGTATGTGGTTTGCAATGCGGCCCAAAAACATACCAGTTTTTTGGACATCATAGCTAAAAGGGGGACACTTTCTGTGGTTTTTAGCACGTAGGCTACAAGCATCTTTGAAAGTACCTACTAGGCAAACAAGTTACTGGTACACAGTACAATGACTGTATCTCTTAATATTCTTAATGTAACAAAGTAAAAAGACAAATGCATTTAGTCAAAATTTAATGTAATTTTGAAAATAACGTTTTTAAATTTATTGGATATCAGTAGCCTAAGTTCTTTAATTAACATAACATGATAACTTGTCTTTAGTGTTTAATTAAATATTTAAATTTTAATGTCTAGATTTGGTTCTCTAGAAGCTTCAATAAAATGTTTTCTCATATTACATTTTACACACGCTTTAATGAATGCATTAATGACAAATATAAAATTTATAATTTAATAATATGGAACACTGCATTTAGTATAACCCAGAATTGGTCCTGGGAATGACAAAAACTATTACAATGTCCTTTGGACTTATGGAATAAATGCTAGATAGCCAAACTGAACAGAACATACCACTGGTTAAAACTATTCCGAGTTGATGGGAGAAAACTGAGCTTCACTGCGTTTTGACAAATTAATTTTATGAAGACAGATGGCTGAGTGTGCTGCCAGATTGGTTCCTAAAATCACATTAAACATATTTTTGGTCTTTTCAGTGGCGCCAGAGATGATAGATGGTCACAGGAGCAGTGGGGCAATAGCCTTTCACCTTGACCTTCTATACAAACACTTGACACTAATTTAAACCAAATAACTTTACCCTTAGACTTCACCACATTCTCCATTCAGGTCATCAAATGACTTACAATGGGAGTTTTATTTCCATTCAGTTCATTTACTGTAAGCACTTTTTGATACCGTCCTTACATTACTTAATTTGTTCAAACCCATTCTCTAAAGCAGGGTGGCCAACCGTGGTCCTGAAAACACCAGGTAAGACCTTTTCTAATACAAATAATGGCTCCAATTAAATAATTAAGTGGCAAATTTGAATGAAAACCCACTGACACTCCTTTAGTAAGTCTCAGTGTCCTGGGGCACATGGAAGCAACATCAGAATTAAGCTGTGGCACGCGTACATTTCACAGACATGTGAGAGTGGCCATGCCCGCCGGCTCCTACAGGGAATTAAGGTAATTAACAACATATATCAACATCATGTTGTTTCTCAGTAGGTGCCTGGGTTTTGGAGTTGGAGGAGCAAGAGCAAAGGAAAGTAAAAAGGAAGGACAAGTAAGGGAAGGGAAGGAAATGGAATGGAAGAGAAGGACATGGAATGGAAGGGAAGGAAAGGAAAGTGAAAAAAGGGAAGGAAAGGAAAAAACAAAGGAAAGGGAAGGGAATGGACGGAACAGAAAGGAAAAGAAAGGGAAGAGAATGGAAGGACATGGAACGGGAGGGAAGGGAAAGAAAGGGAAAAAAGGGAAGGAAATGAAAGGGAATGGAAGGGAAGGACATGAAAAAAAGGGAAGGAAATGAAAAAACAAAGGAAAGGGAAGGGAATGGACGGAACAGAAAGGAAAAGAAAGGGAAGAGAATGGAAGGACATGGAACGGGAGGGAAGGGAAAGAAAGGGAAAAAAGGGAAGGAAATGAAAGGGAATGGAAGGGAAGGACATGAAAAAAAGGGAAGGAAATGAAAAAGCAAAGGAAAGGGAAGGGAATGGAAGGAACAGAAAGGAAAAGAAAGGGAAGAGAATGGAAGGACATGGAATGGAAAGGAAAGTAAAAAAGGGAAGGTACAAGCACAAGCACGGGCACAAGCACAGGCACCAGCACAGGCACAAGCACGGGCACCAGCACAGGCACAAGTACGGGCTCAAGCACAGGCACAAGCACGGGCATTAGCACGGGCACAAGCACGGGCACAAGCAAGACGGAGCTGAATGAAGTATGAAGTAACATGGCTACCACTTTTCTAAATGTCTGATATTCATGTCTGTTTCCCCCTTGCGGGACGTTTTCTTTGTTACTTTGTAGTGTTTATTTCCGTTTGTTATTTCCGAGGTGAACCCTTCAAATCCGTTATTTATTTGAGGTGGGATTGCTTTATTTCTTTTGTGATATCCTAATAAACGTGGGATCATTCTTGAGCCAGACACGCACAGTGAGTCTCACACATATTTATGAGAGATATGTCTTTTAGCATCCTGCACACTTTCTTTCTCATGTGGCTGGATTGCAACCTCATCAGTGTATTCCACTCATCACTATTCAAATTCATTTTCACATGTGTGAGTTGTTTTACATTCAATAGGAACGGTAGGCAGAACACATGCAAAGCAAAACATATTAGTATATGTCATGGAAAAATCTCTATACAGAACTATAACATAAAACCCCATTCCAACTCTAGATAATACTCATTAAATGCCAATATTAATATTGCAATTCCTGATGTAATGATGCATTCGCAGCATCCAGTTTTCAACGTTCTCATCTCTCTGCAGCGCACTCTCACCCTTGATAACCCGTATCATCTGAAGCCAGGGGCATTTTCTACCATTTATGCTGCAATTGCAGATGCTGTTAATGGAGACTGACAGTCGCTTTAATGCACATCTCTAGCAGTGGGAAGGTTTTGAAATTTCAGAGCAGAAGGTAAATAATATAGAGCATTAACATCAAGACAGTAAGTTAATGCACAAAGCTTATCTTGTTGAAGATGTATGACAGGGGCCCCACTCATTATCTAGAAGCCTGTTTCTCTTACCCATTCCCTTATTGATGTCCTTAATTGGTATAAGGTTAATTGGTACATGGGTTATCACTTGCACTGTTTATTTGTTTCCAGTGTTCTGGGGGGTTTCCTAATTAACTTTAGAAGAAAAAAACAAAAAAACAAGTTAGGGCTAGTTCAGTATTTTAATCTGAATGTATAATATATAATGGTAATATGTGATAACCAGAGAACCAGCATTGATAAAATCCGTCCTTTATGGATGCCTGAACAAACAAAGGGAGAGAACGAAGAGAGAGCCAGTCTTGGGTGGACCATGAAGTTCCATCTCTGCATTCCACAGGGGTAGCGTTTTTGTGACTAACCATAGGACACATTTTTTTTATCAAGAACATGCACTTTATTACCATTGGCATACATAACAATGTTAATTGCATACATTCCATGTTAATGATTAGCCTAATTCAATATTTTGAATTGATTTTTAAGATATTATTGATAAAGATGGATTCCAGGATTATTTGCATATGGAACAACAATTTTGTTTTCTCCTGCCTAATGGCAGAAGCTACGCAGGGCTGGGGGTCCTCCTGGGGAAAAAAAACTACTGGAAGTTGCTACTGGAATTAGAAGTGGTGTTGGTGGGCCACAGTACTTATCGTTAAGAGGTTCCCCAGTGTAGACAATTTTCCAACCTGGCTCTTTAAATCTGGCCACGTAATCATCCCCCAGTATGACTGGTTAATAACCTCTCTTAATCTCCACCTCATCTGATGTGAGGTGAGTGTTCTGGTGCTGCACAACGCCCAGGTGGGTGCTACACATTGGCGGTGAGTTTCCCCCCTTCACTGTAAAGCACTTCCAATATTTTTTCCCGAGATCCAGAAAAGTACTACAGAAATGCAACCCACTTTTAAATTATTAATTTAGCTTGTTATAATAAACCCAAAGAGCTACCAGAATAACTTGTAACTGCAGTGGTGTATCTAACTGCCCAGTCAATGAAATCTAAATATTGACATAACTGAAAAAAGGAATCTGGATTTTAATAAAATGAATATCTGAGCACCACCTAAAAAGTTAATTGCAGTCAATAAAAACAAAAATACTGTTATTTAATACTGTAAATTGTTAATGACCTCATTTCTAGTAAAGGTTTTATCAGTACATGAATATAACAATCATGGGATAAACTTACACAGGGTTTATTTTCCTTTGTGGGTTATAGACAGAAGCTTTCTGAGTGCCCCTCTCAGGCTTCCGTAATTGATATGACTCGAAAAGGAAGTCTGGTGAGGTGCAGGGATGGGCAAATTGAAGCATTTAACACCATGAACCATTTCAACCAATGATATTTAACCAGATACATTACACAGCCTCACATGAGAAGTTAGTATAGTCCAAACTAAATATAGTCCATGCTAAATACAAAGGTCTTAAAGACACACATTAATCCTGATCCTGAGAGAGCATTATCTCTCATCAGTGAAGACGATACTATGATAATACACACAGTATAACTTACAATAAAAGGAAACTTTTTAACCATGTCCTATGATTAGGCTAAATGGCTAACATACAAAACACTGAATGTTTTTCAATGCAAAAAAATTAAAACAGGTAAATTTACTGAAAACCTAATGATTGTCAACCAGAACTAATAAAACTAATAAACCAACCTCTGAAATACTTCTCAAACATTACTCTGTTTGAAACACCAAAAGCTTTATTGTTATCCAGTCGTCTGTTAACCCCCATCTGCCTTTTACCTCATCCAAAGAAACGATCTGTCTTAGAAAACGCAGCCTCTTGGTGAAACTAGACACGCATTTATTACTGCAATTTTCCAATGGTCCTGTTTCTCTGTTTTCATGTTCCTTCCTTAACTGCATTCATCACCTCCCAACTCCTTGCACGGTTGTCCCTGAACCCCTTGGTTTCAAACAGACTTGCTGATTTTTGAGAGCTCTATATAGCACCCAAATACACACTTACTTAGAAAAGGGGCAAAACCAAAACAGATGGATGACAGGCTCATCTGTGCTACAGTAAGGTCTGGGGCATGCGCTATTCAGCGGTCAAGCTTGCGTTTTTAGAAATGGTTTGGCTGAAAGACAGCCATGCTAAGTCTTTGTGGGAATTTTATAAAAATTGTTCATATTTCTCTAAAGTATCTTACAGTCTCTTTTCAGGGAGGACACTGGCTGGGGTGAGTTGTGTTGCTTTAAGGAATAACAACTAGATTCAAAACATTATTTAGCTATAAGTTGCTTAGCAAAAGCTTTAATCCAATGTGACTTCCACACTTCACAACCTCTATATTTATCCACCTGAACAGCTGGATATTACTGAAGAAAATCAGTTTAAGTACCTTGCTCAAGGAAACAACAGCTGGAAGAGACTTGAACTAGTAACCTTTCGGTTACAAGCCTGTCACTTTAACCACTACAGCACCATCTTCCCCTTCCTGGTGTAACTAGCTACAATTTTCTGGAATGACCTTTCCTCCCTTTTCTAGCAGTCTGTACATAATTTCTCTTTTTAATCTTTCCTGTTAGCTGAAACAAAAAAAACAACAAAAATATTTGGAATTTTACGCCACTGCTGAAAAGTTGACCGGCTTTATGACTGGCAGTGCTGCCTTTGAAAGCTTTTGTGAAATCCTTTGCCATATTCCTGGTTCCACAAAGAGATAATGAAGATGAAGACCAGTAACATGACTTAACTGCAATGCAAACGCTAAGGTCAACAAAAACAAACAACAAAATGGTGGAGATCATGACACTTCCTCTAGAGAGATGACTTTTGAAGTTTGAAACAATGGAATGGTTTCCCGTTGGCCACATGCCTGGACCCACTCTTTAAAATGGATTGGTGTTCCAGTGATGATGTGGACAGCATGAGAGAACTGCTCTTAACTAAGGCCACCTTTCTTCCGGAGTGAAATCTGTTTTGCTGAAAGCTTTTCACCCACATGACTGACCAAGTGGAATATGCATGGGTATAGTTTCACTATTTGACTAAGTTTTCACCTATTTGACTAAGTTTTCACCTATTTGAGATGGCCGTGTATCCCAGAAGATCCCTTAGTTACTGAAAGGAGAAAGACAAGGAGTTTCCTTACTTGACAAAGCTGGCCATACAGGCTTAATTTGCACCAATTGAGAGATGGTTTAATATGGCAGGCAAAGTTTTTAGATCTGAGCGTTGTAATTCCTCTGAAATAAGATTTTTATGCTTATCAGCCACAGTCTTTGTTTTCTGTACTGTAAAAGACAACATAACACTGTGCCTTTTATGCTTTCCATTTTAGTATCTATTCCATACCAAAAAAATTAGTAATAGGGTAAAACAACCTTTTTAAATATCATCCTACTTTAATAACCTGACAGCCCATGAGTTAATTATGTTCATTCAGAAAATGTAAGGTCTTGTGGTATAATACAGCATTGTTTTTCTTTGGTTTCATTTATTGGTTTGTTCTGCCGCAACAAATAAGGTAAAACAAATTATCCATTATAGCACTGGAAACTGATTACTGATTACAAATAAGGTTTGCGCCAGGCCAAGCTATTTACTAGTACCTCAGAATTAGACAGATAGATAGATAGATAGCTAGATATGTACTTTTTTCATCCCCATGGGGAAATTGCAGGTGTAGTAAGTGTAGTAAGTTAACAAATTGAAGTGAATTAAATTAAAGGAATTGAACTGTTAAAGGGGAAAATAGTATAGAACTGTTTTGAAGAATAAATTTAATTGAAGGAAATGGTGTTAGAGGAATACTGGATTGGAATGAAGTTTGTAGAATTTATCTGAATAGGGAATTGAGATTAATTA
The DNA here is from genome assembly GCA_025775065.1 of Hiodon alosoides. NCBI lineage: Eukaryota > Metazoa > Chordata > Actinopteri > Hiodontiformes > Hiodontidae > Hiodon > Hiodon alosoides. The sequence continues at coordinate 8,369 of JAOYSI010030187.1, forward strand.
AATTGAAAGGGAATTTGCAGTTTAGTTTTGGAAAATTAAATTTAATGAGAGATAAAGGAATTCATTGGAATTGAATTAGCGAAAGTGACCCTAACCCTGACTGCTTCATTTGTTAGTTAGCATTGAACACTTTTTTTTGTATAGACATGACACACAAGCCTAAGTTGGAGTTTGGAGTTTTGGAGTTTTGGAATTTTTTGGAATTTAGAGCTGGGGATGGTATATGTTCTGTTGACTGGTATGTCATGGAATGTGCACCAATTAGTTAGTCAGCTGCTTAGAGGGGATCACATCCTAATGGTCTAACCTGGACGGAGAACCAGAGACTTTTTTTCCTTTAAAATTAGAACACACACTGTTGGAAAGGGCATTTTAACTCTGTTGTTGTGGCTCTCAATTTAGCGTATGTTTAGCTTTAGCTCTTGTTCATGGATACAACACTTGGGGTGGGATTTGAACCAGCAACCTTTCAGTGATGAACCTTTCACCTTAACACTATCAGCTGCCCCTACACAACATGGCAGGTAATGACAGAGCTGGTACTTAAAATGAAACCTAGTATGAAATTAGTGCCTGTTTGGGAATGACTATGTCTGAATTTTAAAATGATATCTTTAATATGCAAAGGGAGTCCTTAGAGTATGTGTCAAAAAACTAAAAAACAAAAAACCAATAGACCAAACAATGTGAAGGTTACTGAATGAGCACAGATTTAGCTGAGTCATGATCCTGCTCATATTTCGGGGGAAAAAACACCAGTCGCAACAGAGTCTGTTCTGTGTGGTAAATCCCCTTTGGGATCCTCCCAGAGAAAATCCCCTCCAGAGGAATTACCACAATAAATCATTAGGTGCCGAGGCAGGGTTTCGTTTCTTGGCAGGAGGATGACTCCTCCCAACCAAATTAACTCTGGGAGGGAAATTACATCAGAAGTGCATGCATTATCGGAGAAGTCAGCCATTAAGTTATTCTGAGAATTCTGATTGGATAATGCCAGTTTCCCCTTACATATTTCTTTTGGAGACCTGGCTTGAGCCACCCACCAAACCAATAGACATGACAATGCAAAAGGTATACAAAAGGGAATTTTATTGTATTAAAGCCTCTCAATTCCCTTGACATAGTCCCAAACCTGGCTACAGTAGTTAGAGGGAGATTAGCAGCTGCTCTTCACCTACAGAATGATGTTCCTCTTAATTTGGTATCTTTTAAAGACCAATCTTCAGAAACATTAGATACTTTATTTATTCAAGCCGTATGAATAGCAAAATTAGCCAACATTTTGATGCGAGTACAATACATGCAATACCACTGCAATGATAATAGTTTATGACAAGGGTTATTGTTCCATCGTTCTTCAATTAACCGAGCAGCAGTTTTTTAATATATTTTTGAAATCTTAAATGACATTAAGCTGTCAAAACTGAAAAGAAAAGAAAAGAAAAAAAACCTGTAAGCCGGTTCACTTACAACAAAACCTTTACAGTCCATATTTGGTCCAAGTATCTTCTCATTCACATACTTTGTAATTTTACTGCCTAATTTCATTTTTCACATTCCCCGCAGGACATAGACCAGTCAGGTTCTGGCTCCAACATCCAAGAAGCCCTTGTGCTACCTTTCCAAGGGGACACAACTTTAAGGTCCTGCTACCCTCCAGGTCTTAGTCAGGGCTGGGGAGACAGACAGCAGAGAATCTCCACGAACCCATCAGCAGGGGGTAATAGGGGTGCCTCACTGATAACCCAAAAGTACATTTGGTTAACTGAACTAAATATGTCCTAACATAAAAGAGAAAATATAAAATAAACTTCGACCGGTTGACATCAAATTTCAGAATTGTCTGTTGCGGTGGTCTCTAGAGATAACATTTAGGAGATTGCATGAACCCTAACTGGCCACTCACGTGGATGCTGTAGGAATCCTGTCACAAAAAATCCTGGTAACATTTTGTGGCAAGGTGGGTCTGGGGTTTTTGTCTCCCTAAAAGACTCCTGTCAACCCTCTCCCCAGCTCCCGCACTGTGTAGAATTCTATCCAAGTGGGAGATGCTGCAACATCTTCTGCCAGTGAATCAAGGGAGACAAGTACCCAGCAGGACTGTGTTTGTTGTAGATTAGGCAAAGGAGAGAGAGAGAAAGACTACCATTTATGACTATTTATTTATGTGGAGGAGTGGGACCATAACGTCTTCTGAGATGATGAGAGAAAATGAGAAATTGCCTTATTAAAACCCAATAAAACGACTTCTCTCCCCGATTGCCTGTGTAACTATTAGGAAGAAGTCAAAACCTGGTGTTCACCCCTGCAATGCTATCCACCTGACCTGGATTCTGGTGGAAACAGAAAATAACAACTCCACAGAGCTGAAAACATCTGCACCAATGACAGGAATCTCAGTATTGTGGACTCCAGAAGGCATGATTTGTGGAGTGGAGCCTGAGACTAATGCATGCCAGAAAGTAAGACCAATGTTGCTACCAGGGGGATTTCTTTAAAGACAGGCCCGTTTTTTAGGGAATTAGTTCAACAAGGCAAAAACACAGATCCACCTAATAACCCCGCCCCCTCTTCCCCGGGAAAGGTTTCCATCACAATAAACGCAGGTTACCTAGGAACAAACTACACTATTTTCATTGCATGCAGCTAAAGATTAAAAAATTTAAATTTACTAGAGGTTTTTAAAACAAATAATAAAAAAACGGACCCATGCAAATCTATGAGGGGCTTAGACTGCAATCACTTGACTCACTGGTTTCCGAGGGAGTTTGACACATCACTGCATTGCCTTGTTTTCCAGCGCACATCGTTCCATTTGAGTTCTCCCCATTAAATGTTATGGTTTGTAGGTTGCCCTTGGCAATGGCCTTGAAGGCATTTTAATCACACTTCTTTCCAAATGACCTCATAACTGTACTGGTAAGGGCAGGGGTGCGGAGCCCTGGTCCACAAGTGCCACGGTGTCCGTATATATTTTTTGATTTAAAAATGTATAACCTGATTTGTATTAGAAACCTCACTTGGTGATGCCAGGTGTAATTAAGGTGATTGAGAGGTAGCTCAGACACCCATGGACCCTGGGTTAAGGTACGGCAGGTTAACTAACCACTCGCACACCTCCAACGGAATGCGGACGGTTTGCTGTGGTTTGGCGTGTCCGGCATGCGAAAACTGTCAAGCTCTCCTCACGGCGAGTCCCCGCTTAGCCATGTCAGATGGAAGGGAATGCTCACAGTGAACTGTTACATATAAAAGCATCAGCATGAGGAAGATTTGGCACAGTGGGGAGGCACTGCTGAATGGATGTGCCCCGGCAGTCCCTCTAATCTCTCACTCTATCCCCGTAAGAGAAATGCGGTTTCCAAAATCTGAAAGAGCATACCTCCCCATACCGTAAGTGAATGCTGAAGATGTGTCGGGTCTTTGAAATGAACAAAGGGATGGGCTGAAATGATTTTTCATTTTCTTTTTTTCCCCCCATACTAAAAGGCATGCGTTATGTGATTGCAAATATAAAGCTGCACGGAGGCTATCAGCAGATGCAGTTCTGGGAGACTAAGCACCGTGCACATTAGACTGTAAGTCATTATGGCTCCACAGACAGCTATTCTGTTTTTTTTTCCTTTGTAGTGTAGGTGCAAGCATTCTGCACTGCAGATATTGTGCTCGAGATCACTGTGGCTAAAAGACGACAGGTCTGAGTGGACCTGAGGCCCTCAAATCACTGGCCAATCTTGAATAATTTTACATTTTTCGACTTACTTCCTGAATTACAATGCCTGAATAAATTACCTACCTTCATCTGAGTCATGACATGGTATGGCACAATGGCAGTCACACAACAGTTTAAAATCTCCCGGTGACAAAAAAGCAACAAAGGAAATAACCATTGCTTAAATTACCTATGTTTGGGCGATAATAGTCATTCCAATGTTTTGGTTAAATGTTTGGATGCTGTTTATAATTAACCCGCCACATAAAACCAACCACAGCAACAAGAAAGCTGCATTCCAGCTCACCCTGGCTCCTTGCAAGCGTGGAAAAACATCATGTCCATATGCCTTTAGTGCAGAAGTTGCCCTGAACCGCAATGCTTCTTAATCCATGAATTTGTAAATTTCATAGTTGGTTTATATTTATCTGATTGCAAATTCTCAACTGAATTATAGTATGTCCTACAAAGCTTGGGTTTGAGTGGATGGGACTTTCCAAACAATATGGTTTAAATCCAGCTAAATGTTTATCAACAGAGCAGCAGGCGTCCGCAAAAAAAAGAAAACGCATTTATTTTTCAATAAATAATGCATAACAAAGCTGCCAACTCTTGGCTAATTGGAATCTTTTTTTTTTCTTTTTTTTTGCGGTAACACTGATAAGAGAATAGGAAACAGACTCTGCTAGTGCTTTCTAATGGTTTTATTAAATTCTCTACCGGCGAACAATTTGTTCCCGGAATTTTCCGCAAGGTTGCTTTAAATGTTGTGGAGAAATGAACAAGCTTCCCGCAGTCCAAGTTATCCTGCTTTACACAGGCTTTTGTGTATCGATCATCCATGCCACTACCAGACAAATCAGGCAATATGTTGCATTGCCCCATTCTTCACAGGCACCGACACCTTAAATCCCGGCCTCTGAAAAATGATGCTATTTACATTTGACACATCAGTTCTTCTTCCTTGTATGTAAGCACAGTCTTTTTTTTTTTTTTTGCTTTTTTATAGGGAATGCAGGGGATTGTCATCTTATTTGGAAAAGGGGACTTAAAGCAATAGCTCTAGGGTATTTGTTTCCTCTTCAAAGGCATTGATCGCAAAGTGAAAGAAAACGTAAGAAGTCAAAAGAAGACAGTTTGGATTTCAACAGCTGTGGGTTTTGTCCTTCACTAACAAAACACTTCATGACAAGCAGTTATTTGTTTTATTAAGATATGTATTTTAATGTGGTGGGAATAGCAAAAGAAAAAGAAAAAGAAAAGAAAAAAAAATAAAAAAAATAAATATATATATATATATATATTCAAGTTCCTTGTTGTAGTTTTAATATGTCAAACATACCAAGATTGTTCACATTATGAAATATTCAGATAAACGTGAATCGGCCACTGAGAAGGCATCCAATTCCCTGTGCCCTGGCATAATAGCGTTCTGCATTTTTTACATCACATCTCAGTCTAATTTCATACAAATGTGATGCCCAAATCTTGGCAACAAATGTGATGATTAAATCCAAAAGCCTGGCAAAAGCAAACACCCATTGTTTTAGAATTGGCGCCCCATCATCTGCAGCTTTAAAATGTTTATGAAACAACGTTAGGCCACGAGACATATCAAACATCCAGCAGAAAACAGACTTGCCCCATCTCAGAAACCCATCTTAAGGGACTCATGAACAATGCAAATTCACACACTCAGGAAAAACTTATGCAAGCTTTCTAGGGGTCAGTTACAAATGTACCTTATTCACATCGATATTTTCTGTTCCAAAGTTGCTCTCTTGCAAGACAATATCAATAATAATAATGCTAATAAGAGGAAAGAGAAGGAAGGGTGCGAGTATAAATCTATACAGGAGCTGAACTGACTATTTGCGAAACATGACACAGAAATCCAAGCTCAGCAACTAGTGCACAGTCTATCAAGTGAAATTTGTTACACACTTTGCCTTAATAGCGCCTTCCATTTTTAAAAATGAAAATGACGGATGCAGATGCCTGTTTCTGGGAGATATGACGGCATGAGATTTATCACATAAAATTTGGGTACATCATTGTAAAAAAGGGTGATGCGTTATTCTGAGAAAATTCTGATTGGCAATGGGCATAATGTAAGCGCAAAGCAGCTTCATTAGATAATGCCGTGGGCTTAATTGCAGACTCCCTCATTAATCACTCATTCTAATAAATTAAAATCAGCAGAAGACCTGGATTATCTCTTTGAAACAGGGCTACTCAATTTAATTATGAAAAAAAAAAAGAAAAAAAAAATCATTTTATTCTAGGCCAGCAGTAACAGCGGTTTGTTAATTGCTTTGTAAAGTAAGAACCATTCAAAAGTATTTATTTTTGTTTTTTTGTTGTTATGGCTGACTTTCTTCTTTGCATTCACAGATATTTTATAGAAAGTATTATTGTCTTATCATTAAAGTTTTGCTGTTCTGTTGAAAAAATTATTCTTGATTGTCTGCCTCTGATTCTAATTGGCCACCACTTATTACAGGCAGCTAAGTTTCCTTAAAGAACATGATAAGAACAGGATAAATGGGCACAGCATTTTCTTACTGACAGAAATGACCCACTAGTTAAGTAGAGGATGTAAGCTTTCAATTTGCATGTACTTGAAGTCAATAAAGCCACATGAGGCTAGGCCTCATGCCAGAGCTATATGTCAAGCTATAATGATGCTATAGAGGAAGCCTAACTCCCTGAATATTTCATTTTAACATCATACATTATGCTGCATGCTGTAATCGTGATGTTAAAACTCAGATCTGAATGAATTTGGTGCTGATTTTCTCATGTCGAGATGTTATTGCACTGATAAATTACACAGATCAGTCTCTGATATATATAGCTCAATTTAGTAATTTCTTAACATCTGCGAAGACAATGCCTAAAATATATTCATAACAAGCTAAGCTACCCCCAGACTACACTCAATGGGCTTTATTTCAATTGGTTGAAAGCTACTCATTCCTAAATTAAAATCACCTTAGATACTAAAAAAACCCCACAATTGTTCGTCCTTTACGAAATAATAAATCAACAAAACATTTTGATATAGTTATGGGCATAGATGGGTTTAGCAATAGAGCCACGTTCATCTTCACTTCATTATTATGCAATAAGAACTCTGAGTACTATCCGTTATTGTAATAGAAAAGATAGTTATTTTTGATTAATTACAGATGTATCATACATTAGGATGTTATACTATAGTTAATGGCCAATAAAGGCACAGTAATTATCAACAGTATATCATTAATAATCCTTAATTAAAATCTCAAAGAGCTTCAAGAAAATTAACGGGGCCCTAATTATGCTATGCCTCAACTAGATAAAACAGGGTCTTAGCATAAATGTGATTTAAATTGCAATAAGGATTTTCTCTTTCTGATTCATTTTCCTTTCTACTATGTGAATTTGTTTCTGTACAGCTTAAACTCCTCATTATTTTGTTGGTTGCCAAAGGCTCTCCAACCTTTTGGGGATTTACCTCCCATACACAATCTAGACGCTAGCTGTCCTATGACGGCCAATCCAACCGGTCCCAGCGGGCACCAAGTACCTCATGTTTTACCAAACATACGATGGTACTGAGGCACCAGCTCAGATTTATATGGGTACATTGAATTATTTCTGCAATCTATATAATGCATTCACATTTATTTGAGCACTATTTCTAGGTTCAGCGTCCACTGGTTTGCCAGCTACTTCTGCCTCAGCCACCAATGGGACTGAGATTCCAGCACAACAACAGAACGAAAAAGACCTGCAGACTGCCCCTTCTGTTCTTCTCTCTCTCCCTGATTCCAGAGACATCCGCGACTGCTGTTCTGTCCCTAACCGCGGAGGATATCGAGACACCTGCAGACACTGGCAGGAATACCTCACTGCACCTCAGTGCTTGGATATCTCCTGTTTTCCTTCTGCATGTGGTTCCCGTGATAGGAGTCTGCAGGGAAAAGATATTAATCCCCACAGTTTGTGGTTGAAATTTGAAAAAGTTGAAATCACTTTAGAAATTTGGAGCCACTTTAACAGGGACCTTAACTGTGGGATGAACCCTTAGCCACCGGACTTTCATAACTTTTATAACAAGCAAAGGCTATCGTATATACTTCTCAACACAATATCCAGTTTGGTTATAGATTCAAAGTCTTTACTCCATCATTTTGGTGGCCAATGTGCTTTAGAACCTTTTTTACACATTCTTTTGAACCGTGTTTAAATAATCTCATGCATTAATTGTTGACTGTAATTGTCTGCAAGTCATTGCATGAACTCTTTTAAAATCCTCATTAGTTCAGATTTCAGTCCCTTCAAAACCGAACGTGGAACAGAGGCAGTTTCATTCCAGGCCATTTTCATCATCCATTCATCCCCCATTGGCATAATTGTTCTCTCTCTAGCATGGAAAATTGTCACAACAGATTTTCTGCTGCTTGTTTGCTGTCTGATTTGTCCCAGTAGTTTCAGTGCTGTCACCGGTTTTTATCTCTCACATTAACACTACTCCTGATTTTTAAAAATATCACCATTTTTCTTCAGAAATAAGACATAATAAAACTTTTCAGTCCATTTTTTCTCCCTCTGTCTCTCTCTCTCTTTTGTTGTGGCTATAAATAAATATAACTGAAGAGCTAGAACAACTCTATTATACTTTGAATATTGTCAAAGAGCCAACATCTTTAACCATACTTTTTAAATCCATGAATCCACTAGAAGTTTGCTAATAACCCGATCTACCTAAAAAAAGTATATATATATATATATATATACTGTTATTCAACCCCAGACATGGAGGAGACAGGAAAATATACAGGTAATAAACAAAATAGACAAAAAATACAAAAAAGCCAACTACAAAAATGATTATTACTATTGTCGTTTTAGTTGTTGTTGACATCGAGAAGCTTAGCAAATTGTTTTATTGGCTATTATGTCAGTACTTCAGCCTGAGCTGTGCCATTTTGTTTCTTTTTGTTTTTGTGTGAGCACATGGTTTTAGTTTTTGTTATCAGACGTGTCACGCCCCCTGCTCCTTCCCACCCGCCTTCTACCACACCCCTGAGAACTGATTGATTACCACACAAGCTTCACCTGTGTTGCCCAATTGACTCCACTACTTATACCCTGTCTTTCCCTTTGATTTCTGCCCGATCGTGCCAGTATCTCCCCTGAGCCTTCCTAGCGGTTCATTATTATGCTACCTGTTGCAACCCCTGCCTGTTTTTGATCCTGATTTTTCTGATAGTTTTAGATATCCAAATTCTGTTTTTTTGAACACTGACTGTCTCTGGCTTTCAAGCCTGACTGCTGTTTTTGGTATCTGTCTGCTTGTTTTTAGAGTCAAATCAACCCTCACTCCTCACTATGCCTTGATCTGTGACTGAGTCCCTCCTGCCCCTTACCTGAAATGTTATCCTTAACCACAGATGTTATTACATCTCTCTGCTCTCTGTGGTGATGAAATACAGAACAGACGAACAGCTTAACCGTGCGGGTTATTTAAAAAAAGAGAGAGAAATATCTCTGTTGTATATTAATGAGAGTTCCAAATCGTTTTGCATCAGCCAGTCTATGTTGTTTTTTGTAAGGAATGACTCAAGGATTTTACACTTTTGTGGTGGTGACGCTCCTCATCCACTTTTAACTGAAAATGATCATGAAGGTCCTTCTTCTATCTGAAATATGCCGCTTTAATATGCCACGTTTAATTTTGCCCCGGAAGCAATGGGTATTAGAAATGTGGCATTGCAATTTTTTGTTGAGATAAGTGGAGTGTAAGGAGCCTCTGGGGTTGTTTGAACGTCACAGAACATTGAAAAGTCCCAGCTCCACCAATATGTTGTGAGTCTCTCCTTCCTGTCGGTAATGTAAATGTGAGTTAATGTATTTCCCTCTGATCTGTCTTCGGGCAATGCTGAAATGATTTACCTTTCCAAAGAGGTGCATTCTGCTCAGCTTTCCGCAACCGCTCCCAACCTTTCATAAACAATAGTAATTTTCTGCTTGCTGCCCCCCATTCTTAAGCTATAAGTCCTCATCGACTAATATGCAATTCTCTGGGTTGTGTCTGTGCTTCTCCGCTGCATCTGAAATGCCATTAAATTAATTTGTTCTGCTCTACAGTGCGCATTTCCTTTGAAAACATGTCTGCTCGAAACACATGAACGATGTTGAACTTTTCCCTTCTCCATCCTCTTCTTCTGTCAGCCCCCTTTATGTTTGCATTCCTTTTTCCCAGATTAGAATTGTTCTAGAGAATCATAGATTTTTTTTTATTTTATTTTTTTGCTGCATCAATTTATCAATAAATAAACAAAGGTAAAACAACAACAAAAAAATAAAATTAAACTGAAAGGGGAAAGCAATAAGAGAAGCGGGTGGTAAATTCCACAAAACTTAAAAAAAAAAAAACAACTGAAAATAGCAACAACAATAATAAAACTGCACAAAACTTACCGGGTGATTAAACCAACTACTGAGTTTTTAAGGTTTTTTTTTTTACTAAAAGGACAGAAGTTGTACCAAAAAGCCTAAGGAGAGATTAATCACAAGTGCAGCAGAGAATAACCTTGTAAACAGTTTAGCTACTACTTGAAGATAACATGCTCTGAGCTTCAGATAGGCTTATGTTTCCAATCCATTTTCCCGAGACCTGCTGGCTGCATATTTATTAAAAACCTCTGATGTATTAAGCATTCTGAGGCTATTTTAATTTGATTTCAGTTGCTTCTAGGGGTAGAACTAGACGTGCCAAAGCTGGTGCACCATTATCTGTGAAAGGTGATCACTAGGTAAGCAGAGTAATTTAGTCCATGTTTATCTCATGTCGGTATTTTTGAAGGACAGATGTCCAGAATTCAATTACCTTTGCAATTTCCTCCCAGGTGTGGAATTGTGAAGAACTACCCTCTGACATAATGAAAATATCTTCCTTCAAGTGTTAAGAGTACATAATGTCCAAACCCAATAGTAATTTAGAAACAGTCCCCTGTTTCCTGAGTTATAACCCCATACTTCCACCACCCACTGATCCGTATAATCCCTGCATGTGCCCTGTCACGGGCATTTCCACTGGTCTGGTTTTTCACCAATGTCCCCTGGGAGAAAAAGAGCTGTCTGATTGCATTTATTTATTTCTGTTTTTTGCTGAGAAAACTGCATGGACGTACGTCATGTTAACCTCCAGTTAGTTTCAGTACTTTTTGACATTTTCAATTATGATTCTTTCTTTCCACTATGAAAAGCAAATGGGCTGTTTCCCGGGACACTATCTATATAAATAAAACCTTGCTGCTTCTGCAAAACTGTCACAATGTGCCATTTACCAAAATTTCATTTTAAATCCTGTGTCTTGCACGTCTTTCATTTTTTAAATGAATTCAGTCACACAGATTATCCCAGAAGCATGATGCATGTGGTAGGGATGATGAGCCCCACTTCTCTCAGACGGGATACTGGGCTGTTGTGGAACCGTTTAGGACTGTGCATGTCGTCAACACTGAAGAGCACACTGGGTCCTAACTTGCCCTCTATTTGCATTTTTTTCCTGTATCGCTGTTTATAATAGGGCAAGAGTGGGTTTGAATTTGCTTTGTTTATTTCAATTCTTATTTTTGTTCTGGCAGGGGTGTGCAAAGAATAACAGGCTTAGTCATGGAAAGTTTACTGTTAGGGTGTAGCTGTCTAAGGCGCATGCAACAGGGAGAAGAGCTAACAATGAGCTTGTCATAATGTTTGCGTCATATCGTCTACTTAATTTTTCCATCTATTGTTTCCAAAAATCAACAACAATAACTGCTATTGTGTTGCTTTATCCACTTCCCTGGTCTTCATGCTATGACACAACCTTTCGCAAATCAGAAGGTACGGTTCATTTTCATATAACTTCGGTCCACACAGGGAGCCTCAGCTAGAGGCAAGAGTATGAGTAACCCATAGCATTTACAAGATTTTATACCAATTATACTGATCTGAGCAGTATATTAAGTGGTCTGCATGGCATACTGGACTTATGTCTTTTTTACTTTTTTAAGAAAGAGTTTTGTAAATACTAAGACAATATATTTATGGCAGATAAAATTATTTGCATTATAATTCACTGGATAAAGTCATGGAAAGGCACTGAAAAGTGCACTTGGTTTTGATTGCTGATAATCTTGTTACTACTGAAGGAGATTTCTTTGGCTGGTATAATCAATCATGGGGACAACTTAAGGGTACATGTTTATAGAAAACTAAAGATTTTTGAACATTTGCCCTATAACTTGATAACTTCCTGAGAAATGTTTGGCTGACTGCAGAGATGAGATGTGGAAGGTCATGGGAAAAGAGTTAACTTGCACAAGAGCCTAATCTCATCATGGATCTTCTGAGTATACTGCTCTCATATCACAAAACACAGGTTTTAAAAATATGATTCTGGGAACTCCTATCATGTTCGCCAGGGCCTCCAGTTAGATTAGAGTTCCTAATAGTTGGCAATACAGAGGTTACAATTGATATGCTTAAGTCAGTCGAGCAGTTTTAAAAATTCCACTCTGTACTGAAAGGGCCAGCAAGGAACTGGTGGATGGATGGGAAGGTCAGCATCCCACATCCCATGAGTATCAAAATAACTCGAAACACAACAAAGCAACTACTGATAGTTGGTTCAATGGCAGAGAGCTTTTACATCAAGAAAATTATTAGCTAGCCAGGTAACCTTGCTAATCAGCTCTGGCCTGCTTGTGACACACAGCTTTGATATAAGCTGGCAATGTTAATTTAGTGTTAGCTAATAATTGTGAACTTTGAGTGTGGTGAGATCACACCACTCCCTCTGTTCCCTGCTCTCTGACTAAAGTTAGCAGTGATTGGCCGAACGTGCTGACAGACAGCAAGGGCTAAACCTCTATTTTGTTACTGAAATAGCTGGGGCTGGGGCACTTGATTGACACTGTTACTTGTTTATAAAAGCTTTTTTTGTTTTTATTTATTTTTTGTTTAAAATAGATGCAGGTTTTTTGTGAATTGATTTGTTTTCTTTGTCACTTTCTCCTCTATTACATATAGTGCAGGGCAAGGCAACAAAGAAAACAGCTGATTTTCTTGAGGTTTGAATTTCAAGCCTTTACAGTGCAAACTTCATGGAGCAGGGGTGCCGGACATTAATGCACTTGGGGTTTTGTTAGAACAACTGAACAAGCAGGAAGACCTTTGACAAACTTTTCAAATGCTGTTATTAGGAGAGCTCATCTTACATTTGATTGGCTCGGAAATACTCCAACCCACTGGAACAAATGTGATGAAGGCTATCAGTGTTGCCTTTTCACCACATCCTGAGCCTGTCATTGCTGGATGACTCCACAGAAATGACTTGCCCCATGCCAATCTCTGCCTGGCCAAATTGAGTTTATCTTCAACCCCAGATAGGATTGCTGTATTCAGTGGACCCATTAACAGCCTGGCTTGCCAATGTGTCTTCCATTCTGTAGACATGGCAGCAGTGAAAAATGAATTATCAGCAAATACTAATGCTCTTAGCAAAGTAATTAAAATATATTCATCACATCTGAGCTAATTTGGTTAACAGGTGTTGAATGCAACAGAGAAACATAAGCATGACTTATGAAAAAGCAAAAAAAAAAAAAAACAAACTTGTGTCAATTCTCAGACATTATCTGTTATTTTCAGATGACAAAACCCATTGTCCCCATTGTCCTGAAGATTTCCATTGCATTTTTTATGCTAAGATTTCAAGCTCTAAATATACTGGTCAATGAGGAGAAACTGAACTGACCCCTTCAAGGTTCTCAAATATTTGATTTTGGTACTGCCTTTGTTTTTTAAACAGCTCTGTTTTTGCAGCTTTACTTATTACACAGAGAGATATATATCTATATATCTTCTTACAGGGTGGTAATTTGCTGTGTGTATTGCTCCGTGCTAGCATAGTCATTACTAGCTCAAAGAAGTGTTTTACTCAGGAAAAAACTAATAATAGAAGACAGCTACTTCAGCGTTTTAAATGTCTTCTGTATTGTGTTTCTGTATGAAAAGAGTCTTTCAACCATTATTTTTTTTAATTTTCTGTGTCAAACCCTGCATTTTAGTTATTTAAGCTTCACATTGACAGAGAAAGTGACTCTTTTTTCAAATATTTTTAATAAAAATTCGTGCTTTGCAAATTACAGTGTATGGGTTTTGTTTCCAGCAGTCATGTGTCTTCTTCACTAATCACAGATTATTTTTTTAATTCTACTTTAACCATACAGTGACAATAGTTACAGCATCTTAAAATCTTTAGATTTTCTATATCATCATGAATGTTCATTTTCATTTGAATGAAGAAAGAGTTTTTTTCATTTTCATATTTTAAATATTGCTTTAAAACTACCAATAAGTTTTAGAAATAGGTGGCATAAATACTATGCAGAAATGAAACTAAAGTAAAATACAACTACATTTAAAAATGTAATTTGACTACAATGTTCCATGTTACCTTTAATAAAATAAATTGCAATTGTTTCATTTGAATATTATTATTATTCTGCTCTCAAAAATGGCATTTTCTTTGGCACGTCTTCACACAAAAAGCACATGACAATATTGTGCATTTAATTATGAGCTCTTTCATATTGACACCCTTAGGGAAGGGTTTAATTTTATTTGTTGAATTCACTTTCATGCTTGAGCAGTATTCTTGATGGTTATTAAACTGGCATAGTTTCATGGGTTTTCTTATAATTGCACATATTATTTTGATGCTGATGACCAAGTTTGGAGATTATTTAACACATGCATTTATATAAATACATATATATATATATATATATATATATATATATATATATACACACACACTAATCTCATTAACATTAACATTAACATCTCATTAACTTACCTTATATAGCTAATTTGGTTTTAGAGATATATTTAGGTGCTTCATTGAAAAGACCTTTAGTTCTCCTACTATTGTAAGTTCAACCATTACTGCCTAGAAACAAAACTGAGATATCCATGCACTCTGTCTTCCCTGTGTTTTCACACAATGGCCCACATTCAAAGCGACATCACAAACCTATTGTTATTAATTCCTGAAACACTGAGACCTTACTAACATGAAGCTGCAGCAAGCAGACCCTTGTATATTTTTATTTTGTTTTAATCACCATCCAGCATTCATTGCCTATTTATACATGTCCTCATACAACAGCCTCTCAGAGGAAAAAAAAAAAAAAGGCAATCTTTACTGTTGTAATCTCTCTGTAGTATTCCTGACCTCACAGAAGGAAGGTCCAAGCCAACTCTCAGCGCAACTGACACACAAACCCCTAAAGCAGTCATTGCCACTTGGGCACCTCTTCTTGGAAAAAAACCCCAAAAAAACATCAATGGTGGTTGAGTCTTAATGCCCTCCTACTTCTGCAGGGTCATCTGCGTTGGGAGTTCATCACTGAGGGTATGATCTGGGACATAAGATTCTAGCACACAAGGAAACCGGCTGAAGCCAAATCAGGTAAGAGCAACGGATGGCAAACAATGAACCTTAAGTAAGCGATGGACGGCTCAAGCTGCTCCTCCCCCTGGGTGTGGGGGAAACCATAAAAAAAAAATGTGAGGTCACAACCAATCTGTGGCGCAGAAAGAATAATCCGCACAGGAGGAACTGCGGTTGGGATAGTTAATTTGCATGCAGTGTAATTCTGGCCACCCAGAAGGGTGGGCTGCAGTCAGGGCAGCACCATGTTATAGAGATGGCTGGAGCACAGACAGAGACAGCCCACCGAGGCTACAACAAAAGCCCAGCACAAGCTTGGGATTTAGGTCGCTGCCTGGTTAAACAATCACTGACATGCTTTGCTGAGTATGCGAGTGGAAATGACCGAGTGGAAAGAAAAGGACAGTGACAAAAACAGGGAGAACGTTGGTAATGAAGAGGCTATAGTGCGATTTCATTTATTCAGCGTTTCACAAGACTTTATCTGCAATAGAAGGAAATAATAAGCTGATCTGTACTGGTTGGTGAGCCCTTCAATAATCCTGCTGCACACTTTATCAGTTCTTTACAGCCAGTCGTCAAAAAAATATAAAAAAAATAAAAAATGCACAATTTCCTTATTTTTTGCAGCACCGTCTATGTTCCATCCAATCAACATGTTTCTAATCTAAACTTCTAGTACAGAAAATGCAAGAAGTTCTTATTCAGCAGTGATTAAACGCCAGTGCATTCTCCGAAATACAAATGTACTCTCTCACATTTAAGGCTGAGTATCAGGCACATTTCTCCAGACTGCTGCACTCTCTTCCCTAAACCCGCAGTCAGAGCCGGTCTGTTCTCCTTTTTGAAGTAGCAAGTGGGAATTCTAGTACTCTGAATAAGTAGTTTTCAGTCCTGGTTCTGGGGACACACAGTTGGGCTGGAGTTGGCACAAACCTCCCCCCTAAATCATGTTTCACTGAGCTGTTAATTGGACATAATTATTTTAAATAATAGTTGCAAATATAAATATATAAAAAATATAAATATAAAAGGATTGGCTGTTCTGAAAGTTATTTGTGATATGGTTACAATAATTTACAATACAAGAACTTAGGCTAATTAAGTCTTTTCAGCTTTGAGCATTTAATTAATTGACCTGATTTAATTTAGGCACTCACATAGATTTGATTTGGCTTAAGACGCCCAGAGTAATCAACCTCATCTACTTAGCTAAAACATTTTTCTGCCAAAAATTACTTATTGCAAATGATTGTCAGGAAATGTCGAACTGGGACTAATATCTAGTTAACAGCTTGATAAAACCTCAATAAAACCTAATTGAATTTAGAGTAAAACCAGTAGAAAAAGCAGCATACCCAGTGGATTGAAATCTTCTGACGTTGATGATCTTTGTCAAGGCAGACTGTGATTCTGCAAGGATATCCGTCAGCCGGAGCCATAGCCCCCATTTAGCCTTCATTATGCCACATTCCCTTATATAGTGACAAAGGTCCCCCGTTATTAGTGGCCCCTTTCTTATCTTTAGCCCTAAGGCAACTGACTTAGTTTTAGGTGTACCTCAGGCATTGCGTGCTGGATGTCCTTTGACAGTTCTTTCTGATCTCCACATTCCACTCTCTGCCATGGCACTCTAGAGCAGTGTTCTGCAATGTTCCGATATACCGTACCAAAATATCATGAAGGTAAGTCGGGTATTGGTATTTCGTGACAAATTATGTAGATTTTTTTTTGCTTAGAAACTTTTCTGTGCCGCAGGAAAAATCAAGGAAAAATCAAAACACTGCTGACTGCTGATTATTGTTATCCATTTTTAAAAATCAGCCATCGGGCGCAGGGTTTCCGCCTTCACATCAAAGTTGTTGCCAACAAAGGGGTGCACAGAGTGTCATACAGTGGGGTGTACCAAGGGGTGTACAAAGTGCCGTACAGTGGGGCATACAAAAGGGTGTACGGAGTGTCATACAGTGGGGCGTACAAAGGGGTGTACAGAGTATCGTACAGTGGGGCGTACAAAGGGAAGTAGGGAATTGTATACAGAGGGGAAGATCAGAAGAAATATATTTTTTCAATCGGCTAAACATTTTTAAGTATAATAATTCTCTTGTAATTATCCTCTCTCTCTCTGTTTTCTTATATAACAAAAGAGCTTTGTTTAATAGAAACTATATTTAACAGCATACACACCACCATGCTGTGGCAAGTGTGTTTTAGGCTCTACCATGCTTTGAACTTGCTAGTTATAATTTTTTGTTTGATAGCCATTTAATCATCTAATACACATGACATCCAAAGTATTGTGATTATATTGAATAATATTGCGTTGTACAAGAGTCATTGCAGAACAGCACAGTAGGGCTATTTCTATGAAGCGTTGTCTCTGACTGATTTTAACCTTTGCTCTCACAGGCACATATTAAACACCATCACAAACGCATGGTTACTCATCTTGAACAAACTGATAACTGATACACATATGAAATAGTCAAACACACGTACAGTATAAAACACACACACTATAAATTCCTTCATACCCATAGCGTCCTGTATGTGTGCGTGAGAGAATTTCTTATGTGTGTGTAAGAGCGAAGTTTGAAAAGTTACACACAGCGAATCATACATTTCTTATGCTTTCGCTTCCAAGAATTTGTTCATCCCAGTTCCATCTATATATTAAATGTTTTTTTTGTTTTTTGTTTTTTTCCTGGAAATCAATCTAGCCAAACAGATTCTAATGAAATTTAATTGAAAATTGAAAATGAAACTAAGTCATTCACTAGCAGTCAGGGCTAAACAGGCTGTGAACTGGAAATCGATTTTGCACTCAGTGAGATTTTGTTTTCATTGAGATTATTATACTTCGCTGCTCTGCGCTCATTCTAAATAGCATTTCTGGTGTGTGTTACTCAAGAAAACGGGTCATGCCATTTTTAAAGAGGATATCACTACTTACGTTCTAAGGGACTAATGGTTAACGATATTAGTAGAAAGCTGAAGTGATAGACATAATGTAAGCTGGAATGTTGTAACAGGTACTCATAGAAAGAGGTAAAAAGATAATAGCACAGAATCACCTTTGGCTATCTGGCCTCACTGCTTCAGAACAAATGCTCAGCACAAACGCTTTCCTGGCATCAGTGGGCACTGCCTTTTGTTGGAGCTGTCAACTCCCAGACTCCGTTTTGCCAATGAGGGGACCAACCAGTCATGGAAATAGGCTGTCGATGTCATCAAATCACCGTTATTGTTCATTTCTATTATAATTTATTACGACTTCTCCTGTGTAAGCTGGACATAGTGTAACGTATTCCGGAGCCCACTTCCGCCACACAGCGATGCCTCTGTTCTGGCACTATGGGCTGTGCTTCCCCAAATCCAGAATGATACAGAGAAGTCTGTCGCTTTCACTTCTCAGGCATAGAGCCCTACTGGTGATGCTTATTGAGTGGGGGGAGCGGGAGGCAGTGGTGTGTGTGTGGACCTGTGATTGCGGGCATATACAGTATATTTACATGGCCTGCGGTTCACACTGTGCGAACAGGTTCGTACGAACTAACAGGTCCCATGCCAGCTTCTTCCCCCAGGTGGGGCACACACTCAATGATCGGTAGACCTGTGGCCACCCTAGTCTGAACTAACACACTTGCTCCAACTGGACCCCCCCAACCTCCGCCCCCTGCCCCGACTGGTCCCCCCCCACAACGGCCAGCACCCGTCACTTTACTCGTCGCTTGAGTACCTTGTACACTAGTCACTGCACTAGACTTTTGCACTTCAGCATAATATCATTATTGTAATTAAAATGTATTTTTTATAAAGGACTGTTAGTTTATATAGGTTTTGGATTATTTATTTCTGTGAAATTTTAAATGTTTTATTTGTAACACATGGGAGTTAGGGAATAGTCGAAGAGGAGCAGGACCAAGAATTCCAATGTGCCTTCACGTGTTGCAAATGGTGAATAAACTTTGAAAGTTGAGACTTGCGCTGATCACCAGGCCACAAGACGCTGCAGAAGTACGGGTTGGCAGTATAATTATAACAGTGTAATTTCAAACTTCAGTAAACTCCTCCAGGCCATAACTATGTGGTAACTGACCTACTCTCCAGAGCCACCATTGTTTCAGCACCTGTCAACCAGTCAGCAGATACTGTTGCGTGCCCCCCTCCAATCTGAAGTGTCCTCCTTGAACTCCAGTAAGCATCAGCAGGAGACGCACTGTGCCTCTATGCCACTGGCGGCTGGCCTTCCCGAGTGCCTGACGAGTTAGCACCCCTTGCATGCGCTAAGGATGAGTTGTTATACTGGAAAAACAATTATGTGGCTCAAGGCCACTGCTTAGTTGTGCCCAGTTCTCTCCGTGCATGAATGCTGGCTTTGGCACACAAAGTGAAGCTGCAATGTCAGGACCTTGTTTGGTGATTCAAGGTGAAGCCTGCATGCTTAGTGAAAAGACTGGTCAGACTCCTCCACCACCCCTACAATTCCTTACGTGGTCATCTAAACCTAGGAAGCACCTACAGATTTGACTGCCCCTGTATTAAATCCTACACTCTCTACTTTTTTCTACTATGACACCCAGGTCGACTATAGGTGTCACTGAGGAAAAGAAAATGGATAATGATTTATATCCTGTAGTCGGAACATATGTCTCTATTTTTATGGAGAAAAAAATTAACCTGTTTTAACACCTGGAAGGATACAGTTTTTTCTACTTCAGCAGTTTTCCAACATGAAATTGAGGATGAGGTTCAAGAAATGAGAAGGACTTCCTTTCATATCTTCTTTCATATCTTTTTCCATTTCGTTGAACACCGCATTAAGTGACACCATGATAAATTAATATAATATTTATTTAACTCTGCTTCCATTTGTGGACTCACCTCTTGCTGTCGAACAAAGGACAAGTGAATCAAATAGCTGCTTTAACTGCTAACTGTGCACTCGGGTTATGTACGTTGTCTGAAGGACAAGTTAAAGGGCTAATTTAAGTGTTCGTACTGTTTTTAAAGGCGCTGAGAGAAACCTGAAAGAGCTATCTGTCTAGATGAAATGTGGCACCCTAATTTAACGTCTTTTTTTGTCTTTTATAAAGGCACACTCATTATCAGCGCCACTAAACATATATTGGTATTTTTAAATGTCGTTCGTCAGGGATTTAAGCAAAATTGTGCTTCTGATGGTTAATCCCCAATAAAAATTCAACCAAAATTTACACATTTTGAAAAGGAAAATAAACTGATGTATTGTTGCCATTTAAAACACATTTGAAACAAACCTAAAACACTCTTAACACATAAATAAACAAGTAGTATACACGGTAAGATTAAACACAGGGAAATACAAAGGGTAATTTACAGGGTTATTCACAGGATAATTACACAGGGTTATCCACTGGTTATGCACAAGTGTATCTAAGTACAAAACAGTGCGAAAACAGTATATGGTGCAGGCAGTACATAGTTTCAGAAAAATAAGTGTTTAAGTGGTGATCCTCAATTCCTGCCAGTGTTCTGGCTCACAGGGAGGCATTATAGAGTCTGATGACAGATGGCAGGAGGGACTTACGATGGCGATCCTTGTGACACCGTGGTGTGATCAGCCTTGCACTTACGGTGCTCCGCTTTTCCACAACCATGCCACGGAGGCGGTGGGTGGCGTTGTCCATAATGGCCCTCCAGGCTGCCAAGGTTAGATCCCAGCACAGAGCCGGCCTACCTGATCAGTTTGTTGATCAGTTTGTTTGTGTCACCCACCTTGATACTGGCGCCCCAGCACACCACAGCGTAGAAGTGACAACGGACTGGTAGAAAGTGTGCAGTAGTGAGCTCCAGACATCAAACGACCGAAGCCGCCTCCGGAAGTAAAGCCTGCTCTGTCCCTTCTTATACAGGGCCATGGTGTTCACAGCCCACTCCAGCCTGTTGTCCAAGTGGACTCCCAGGTACTTATAGGTCCCGACCATCTCAACACCTTTCCCCTGGATGGGGACTGGGGTCGCGGGGGCCCTAGTCCTCCAGAAATCCACAACCATCTCCTTCGTTTTGGTGATGTTGAGCTGTGGGTAGTTCCTCTCACACCATTTACATCTTTAGTGCACTTCTGTATATTACTACAGGGACTAAGGAACTACCGTGGTGATGATAAGGAAGTACTTGTGTACTGCCAAAATGCAAGTCATAAGAACAGAGTGTAATTTAATATAAAATATGCTAATTATAACAACCAGCAAAGATGAACTTTTTGATATGTTAATTCTCTTTGCCAATGATTGCTAAAATATACTTTAGATGCCTAATGAGCACAACTACTTGCACAATGTTTTCAATTAGCAAAAATAAATGCCCCCCATAATGCCATATAAGGACCTTTTATATTTAATTACTTGAGTCATGGCACTGAAGAATAAGAATAAGAACTTTTCAGAGTGCAAAAGAGAGGTTATTATAAATCAGAAGTTAAAAATTTCAAAAGGTCAACTTCCCCAGAATTCCCAAAAATTCACGTTCCAGATTAATTCCGGTGCAGCTGCATGTTGGCTTGCATATAAGATATTAGACCATTAAATTTCAGCAGCAATAACAAAACACATGACTCTTAACTCTTAACTCTTAAAGAAGGCATATTCACTGCGGAAATTAAAATAGGGGATGTTCAATATGAAACTAACCGCATATTAAGTAAACCAGCCTTGTGTAATAACTGTATCTAATTAACTTTTTCTTGTAATAATATGGTATGTAATGAATAGAATATGTATGTCCCATCAAAATAATTGTTTACCCCATTCAACCTCTATTATAAAAAAAAAAGAAGCTATATCTATATGTAAATATGAAGTGAATTTAATGATAACTTCAGTTCAATAGAAATTCTTTAATTATGTATCTGTAAGTAGGTTCAAGCATGCTTGTTAGGCATTTCGGGTGTATAACTGACTCAGATCTCACCTTTGAAAATCACAGTAAGGATGGCTAAGAGCAGGGTTTTTCCACCTCATAAATACTGCTCAATCCAGACAAATTAAGTCTTTTGTTACACCCAGACTTGACTTCTGTAACACTAATTTATCAGGTTGTTGAATTATTGCTGTCAATAGTCTACAATTTGTTCAGAATACAGGATCTTAACTAGTTGTGAAAATATTAACAAATAACGCCAGTCCCATCACATAAGGCCATACATGGGAAAGGACCCGCTTACCTTAAAGATCTCATATTCCCTTAAATCCTAGATCCTAGAGTCTAGATTCTAGGCTGACTATTCATATTTTACCCAGAGAAGTAAAAATTAAGCCAGGGCAGTGCTGGTGGAGCCCCTCACACCCTATTCTGCCATTTCTCTCCCTTTTTGGTCTCACCCTCCTCTTGGATTTCTCTTGTGAAAGAACAAGAACGACCCAGCATTTGCTGGGAACGTCTGGCCTGGCCGACATGATGAGGACTGGTTCCCATGAAGAGTCAGGTGTCTCTCAAGTTTGGTTCCTACTTGTCATGTTTTGCCTTGCCCCAGTTGCCCTGAACATTTTTGGAGGAATCGTTCAATATTCAGTGATATAGAAAAGTTATGATGTATCATGAATTTTAACGTAACTTTTATGTCATTTGGAATAACGGTTATATAGGATTATCCATTTTGAAGGGTTTTGGATGGATGCACCATCACCGACACAACACAGAGTAAACATCGTCAAGAGCTGCTGTATCCTCCTGTCAAACCCACTCCAATCTTTATATCGGCCCATGGCATCACTGTCATAACCCCCACATTGTCAAGAACCTATTGCAATCGCAAACGCAACTT
>JAOYSI010030197.1:0-20212 GCA_025775065.1 Hiodon alosoides
TGTGGGAGCTGTGTGTGTGTGTGTATGTGGGAGCTGTGTGTGTGTGTGTGTGGGGGGGACTGGGAGCAGTGTATGTGTGTGTGTGTGTGTGCGTGTGTGTGGGACTGGGAGCAGTGGGTGCGTGAGCACGTGCGTGTGCGTGAGCGTGAGCATGTGCGTGTGCTCACGTGTACTGGGTTTGGGCTCTGAGGAGGGGGCTGGGTGGTGTGTCCTGTGGTCGGTGTGGGCTGGAGGGAGACGGCATTAGACTTGGCTGCCGGCTGGAGTGAAGCGGGGCTGCTGGCTCTGCTCCGTGGCTGAGGTAAGAGTAGGTGGTTTTTCGGGGGCCGGGTGCTAGGCTGCATTACGTTTGCGTATGGGTAGGGGTGGGGGGTTGTTTACCCCGCCTTGAACTGACCGCCTCACGCTAAACTACCGAATGTGGAAATCCACCACACAGCAGTGAGAATCTTACCTCCATACTGCGTTGGTATATGTAGTGTAGGTCTGTTTGCTTGTCAAAACCCTGGCAGTTTCTGCTATGTTGTGTCAGTGATGGCCAGAGCCTGGTTGGGTGTACTATGTTAGGACATGCACTCTCCTGATATAAAGTATGTATTCAAACAAATAAGAATAAATTTTTTTTAAGTACATAATGTTTCCCTCCAGTTTCTTTGTAACGTGTCAGTGCACGTTTAAACAGAAATCGACTTTTTAATCTTTTCTGTTTTACTGGATGTATTGGACGGTATAACTGTGGACAGTCAAGCTGCATGTGTTGTTGGGTGATGGATGGCCTGTGTGATGTTGTACCTGATAGATTGGTGAGGATGTGTACAGTGTATACAGATTATGTAATGTGTTATTATAAAATGAAGGCTAATTTATAGTGTTGTGTTTGTGTCGTTTAATATAATGAAGTGTGTTGCCACGCGTTGTTGATCTTCGCGTGATTGGTTAATAAAGTCTGAGGAATAAACTCCATTGAACGAGCTGAAGGCATCCTTGGACATCCCCTGTAGCATAACTACTGCTGTTCAGTGTAGGATGTGGCGTGCAATCCCTGATAATGTCTGGGAGACGAGGTCTGAGGATTACACGCACACAGCTGCCATTGCCTAGGAGACGGCTGGCTGATGTCAACAGTGGGGGAGAGGGAGAGGGGGATAGAGGGAGAGGGAGAGCTGGTGTTTGCTCTCCCCACAGACTGGGGTGGGTTTTGGGGTTGTCTCCCATTGCGAGTTTGCTGTGGTCACAGCTGGGATCAGCTCACCAAGCAGACAGGAAGGAAGGCTGTATCTCATTGGGTCAAGGCTCCGATGCCTCTGCCCCCCCGTCTAATTTCCCCTTTCCCCACGCCCCGCACTGCCCTGTGTCAGTGTCAAGGGAGACGAGGGAGTAGAATCCAGCTGGAGGAGGATGACCTGACTTTTGCTGAAGTGTCATCAAGCCGTGTGTGTGTGTGTGTGTGTGTGTGTGTGCGCTGAAAAATTTCACTATGAACTTTAAAAGCTCACACACAAAGCCACTGAATGGGAATCGTCAGGTTTAGCTGTGCTGGTAAAATCCGGAATAACAGAGGGAAATTGATGGCTTGTATTGACCACAAATCCTATTCGTGTCCCCTGGTTTAAAGTGGAAGAGAAGTGATCAATGACGTTTGTGCAGTTCTAGAAGCATTTAGCAAATATTTGCTCTTAAAGGCACATTTCATATTATCATTTTCATCTCCTGCTCTGTTCTGATAGGCAGCAGAATGTTACAGGTAGTGAATCCGCACAGAGACTACATGGTCTCTGCTCCCTAACCAGGGGAAATGTCTGTGACTTCTCCCCTAGTCCTGGCATTGTTGGGTAAGGCGCTTGATTGACCACTCCCCTCTCACATGTGTACACTTATCCTTGCCTTACCTGTCCCCAGGTCATGCAGGTGGTCCGGGAGCAGATCACACGGACCTTGTCCACTAAGCCCACGTCGCTGGAGCTCTTCAAGAACAAGGTGAATGCACTCAACTACAGCGAGATCCTCAAACTGCGGCAGACAGAGCGCCTGCACCAGGAGGAGACTCTCGCCCCGCCTGTTCTGTGAGTAGCGTCCCGCCACCCCCTGCGGGTTCGCGTCCCATTCTCACACCATCCCAGGAACACCTCAGGGCACAGGCCAGCTTCAGGCCTCTTGTTTACCGCCTACACTCAGTGCTCACTGGCTGGCCGGCTCGGCCTTCCCATTCACCATGACAGTGACTGACAGAGAGAGGGGGGGGGAGGAGCTCTGCTTCTCTGGGCCTGTAGAGAGCCCAAAGTGCAACAATGGACCACTGACATTTATTAATAATGGATCATGTGATTCATGGGTCTCTGACTTTCTTTAATGAATTCATTCCAGTGTCCCCCCTGCTTCGCAATGACATTTAAGGGTCATAGTGAAGAGGAACATTTATTCTCAACGCTGTTTAGCGTATTCAGAAAACCGTACACTGTGTGTGTCAGGGTGTGTGAGAGAGGAACAGGAATGCGTGTTTTGGTGCTGCTCGGTGAGAACGATGCGCCTGGCCTTTGTCCGACTGTGTGCGACTGCGTCCGTATGTCTGATGGTGAGGTCCGTCTGTCCCGCCAGCGAGCTGAAGGAACGCCTGAAGCCAGAGCTACTGGAGCTGATCCGCCAGCAGAGACTGAACCGCCTGTGTCAAGGCACGCTCTTCCGCAAGATCAGCAGCCGACGACAAAAGGGTGAGGCCCCGGGGCAGGCAGCACGCGTGTCTTTACTGGGCCGGTCCGCGTACGCGTCTTTACTGGGCCGGTCCGCGTACGCGTCTTTACTGGGCCGGTCCGCGTATCTTTATAATTCAGTGACTAAAGCCTAGGTAGAAGTAACACAAGTACTTTCATTGGTGCCTGAACCGTCTTGAACATGTGCACCATCACCATGGCGTGCTCACTTTTGGCTGAACGGCCTTCCTGGCACTGCCCTGAGGACTCTGTGTCTGACTCTCTGTCTGGGTGTGTGTGATATGGAAATTAACTGAGGGGAAAACCCCACATCTCCTTCTGCTGGTTTTCCCGTTTAGACTGGGAAGGCACACGTTACACTAGCACTCACCTCTTTGCTGTTGGCCGTTTCAGACAAGCTGTGGTACTGCCGCCTCTCGCCCAATCACAAAGTCCTGCATTACGGAGACGTGGAGGAGGGCTTGGAGCTGCCCCCCATCGAGACCCTCCAGGAGAAGAGTGAGTTGGGTGGGACCTTAAACCTAGCACAAAGCACCGTCAGTGACCCACAGGCGATTTAGACCACCACTGTGCATTTCTCTTAAGGGCTTGAAAGGCCATCTCAACACTTACCCTGACGTCATTCTGGAGTTGGCTGGATTTTGTCTTTACCCTAGTATTAGGCTAGTTTTTTTACCAGCTTGGGGAATATTTAAGTTGAAAGCAGAAGTTGTATTCCTCTTGGAATACGAAGGAACACAAAGGATAATTAAAAGCTACGCGTCATGTACACTTTGAAGATATTCTAAACCATTGTGTACTAACCACAACGTCTTGGAGAGACCCTCTGTCTTGAAAAGGTGCTCTGTACATTACTCGGATTTAGTTTGGGAAACATCCACAGTACGGACTTGAGCTACACTTAAATACATGTGCCTCCCATACACAACGTCAGTAGACAAGTTAACTTTGTTACATTATTAAAATGTACTTTTATCTCATTCAAAATAACCAAGTTATAGCATGCTTTATATAATTCTTTTTAAATCAGTGGATGTTTTTTTTATGTGTGTGTGTGACACAAATGAAAGTTCTGAGTAAAACGGACTTGAACACTGACATGGACACTCCATTTTAAACTACACTGAGAAATCCTGTGTAAAGCTCCTGATGACCTTGGACATGCTGGCCTCGTTACAGTTGATCTCATTAGTTATTGTAGCTAATGATATTTCACAAGTACAATCTCGTTTCTGCAAAAATAACTATAAAATATCGAGCTCCTCTGGTCTTACTCTTGACCCCTTTTCGTTCCTTTCCAAGTCCCTGTGGTGGACATCAAAGCACTACTGACCGGGAAAGACTGCCCCCACATGAAAGAAAACAAGGGGAAACAGAACAAGGTGGGTCGCTCCAGGATGCAAAGGGACGGACACAGGGACGCAGAGACGGACGCAGGAACCCTTTTAAAACCATCGCGCACTTCTCACACCAACACCTGGTTGTTTTGTGCTTGGTCTCCTTTCAGGAAGCGTTAGACCTGGCGTTCAGCATCACATACGATGTGGAGGAGTACCCCCTCAACTTTGTAGCCTCGTCCAGGACTGACGTGAGTTTTCCCTCAGGTTTCCTGTTGGTCAGCCTACTCCACTGACATTAGAAGCAGTATGTATGAGTTGCACATGGGTGGGTGAACTTGAAGATAACCAGGAGTCAAAGTTCAGCTGTCAGACCAATTCAGGTCTTCTTATCATCGATACAGTATAGTAAAATCTCTTTCGGTTACTTATTTGACTGTTCAAGTAGTTGCTGAAAATCAAAGGTTATTTCTGGGACAATCCAGCCATTGTCGGTCTGTGGTCCAGGTTGTTGTAAAAATCAACAGATGGTCGAAAGTAAGTAAACTTATTGGTCCCCACGCAACAGTGTTTGAGTCTGTTCCAAGACAGCTCTCTCCATTAACGCTAGTAGTGGCATTTCTCAATATGTTTATCATTAGTTTACTTTGCGCTTGCGTGCATCGTTACTGTACTTGCGTGCGGCTCTCTGATCGCGTCCCTGTCTGCCTGCCTGCCTGCCTCTCAGTTCTGCCTGTGGACCGACGGTCTGAACGTACTTCTGGGTCGGGAGATGACCAGCGAGTGCATGCGTAGCGAGCTGGAGATCCTGCTCTCCATGGAGATCAAGCTACGTCTGCTGGACCTGGAGAACGTCCCCATCCCAGACTGCGCGCCCCCCGTCCCCAAGCCCCCCAGCAACTTCAACTTCTGCTACGACTTCAGCCAGACGGAGCAGTAGGACCCGGCTAGGAGGAGGCCTGGCCGAGCAACGTCGTTCAGCTGCTGTGAAGAAGAGGCGTGGCCGTGTAAATGGGTGGAGCCATGCAGAAGAGGACAAGGAAGAGGCCATCTTGGCGAGTGAGGTCATGGAGCGGTGATGTAAACGTGCACGGCGGCTCAGAACAAATACAGGTTATGGCCGGCAGGTTTGGTTGGATATTGTAAGTGCAAATGATGGTATCTTCACTTTATTGGCTCTACATATAGTGACTAAGCACATCAGGATACAGTGAATATATTTCAGTCTAGGGGTGTTGGCAGTGTCTCCACATTAACCTCACTAAATACTTTTGCTCACCGTCCTTTAAAACCTTTCTTAGTTGTTTTTTTCTTGAATAATTTGAACGGGTTTTAGGCATACGGAATGGTTAAAAACTATAGTCTAAAATGGAGAGAGACTGTGAAAAGCGCCAGGAAGTGTTCATGATTAAAGTCAAGCCGAGAGGAAACGGCGCTCAAACCCAAGTCACTCCTACAGTTCGAGTCGAGAACTCCTAAGAAATTACCTCGAACTCATTCAATTCACCGCACTTCTGGCCGGGAGAGAATTTCTAGCTGATGAAAGCCTAAAAACTGAGATACGGGACGGTGTTGGAAGCGCGGGTTTATGGTAGCGTCGGATGCATTTTGGGAAGGCAAAATGTCCCGGCGTGAGTCACCCCGTCTCCATGGAAGAACAGCGCGTGCTCCTTTGAGAAGGATGAGAGTTATAGTCACCATGCCACTCCTGGCAGCCGGGATTTTATCCCGGCTCGTATTGCTTTTCAAGTTTTAAATTTTTTATTATCAGTCATTGGTGTTTGCTGTGGACTGCCATGCTGGCACTCTCGTTAAACATACTGCTGAGGAGGGTATATACATACCGTGTGACTATGTAGTGGATGCAAACTGTTAACATAAAACCCAGACTAGATATTATTCCCTATCCAAATTCTGGGACGGCAAGTTACTGGGAATGAACAATATTATTTCTTTGGTTGTTCTGAGCCTTTCGACTTATTGATCACCATGTAAAAAACCTATTTAAAAAAAACAAAACAAAACGCACACAAGGCTAAATTCTCCTGCTGTGCAGATGCGCTGCTCACAGTGGCATTTCATACACCAGTAATGCTATGTAGAACCTGGTGGTAGTTACACGGCACAACTCTTCATCACCGCTCACATGAGGCAGCATTTAAAACATTGATTCAGCTGCATAACTTTGACGCGACGTTGATGAAATATCAGGTTTATGGTTTATGACATACTTTGTGTATTCATTGTGTATACATGTGTACGTGGTAAAATTTCAAACATGCCAATGTACCATTGTTGGGGTGGGGGGTACAGGTAAAAAAAACTAAAAAAACAATTGGCATTAAAAATGATCTTTATCGGTGGAGTTACAATAAATTTGATGGCATTTGGTACTTTAAACAAAACGGTACTGTCAATGGAAAGTTACTAAAAGTAAATCTACTTTTTAAATGAACAGTAGGATTCTACCCAGAATTGAAACCAAGAGAACAAGCCATGAAATGGGTGGTATGAACAGGTAAAACTGTGTGCTCTGCTGTGTAAGAGTTTCACTACATGTCATTGGGGTTCCATTAATCCCTCATGCAGTGTGTAAAGAGGTCAGTGGAGGTCAAAAGCGTTCTGGGATGGAACCACAGAGGGTATCAAGCTACTGGATTGTCCCAAGTTTTATCTGACTGCTAATGTAGCATTCTGAATTCACTTTCCTTAAAAGGAAAATTATAGCTCAAAATTCTTGCAAATTAAAAACACATCTGTAAAAAAATTGGCCTGCTGCCTTTTTTGTTTTTTGTTCAATTCCTTAATTTATTGTGCTTATAATAATTGTGGGGGTAGACGGGGCTAGATTTATGACCCCCCAGCGATCTGTGGCGATCAACATCTTGGCCAGCGGTCTTCTGTTTCGCTCCTAACATTTTTGCTGGTTTTGCTATGTAGCACAATCTGTAGTTCTATTTTTCTAAATATTAATCTGTACTCAGACCTCAAGTATACTTTGAATAATATGGTGCTTACAAATTTTCTGCGATTTCAGAAACAGTTGTAATGTACATGTAAGGAATTGGCTTGAAAAGAACTGACATTCAATAATTCAGAGACAGTTTTTATTTCAAAAATAATTTGCCAATAAAGTCCATTTGGACATAATGTCGTGGTTTCCTCAAGTTTGACTTTGAATATATACTAAAATGTTAGTTTTGCTTTGTGGCGAACATATTTACTCATACCTTTCAATGGTGGATTTCAAGTCCTCAGAAGAATTGAGGGTGATTATATAATAATAATAATAACAACATATATAACACCCCCGGCTACTGCGGAGACCATATTATCTGCTTAAAATTGTTACCAATGCGTATCGATATAATAATTATAACTGAACATTTTAAAATATAAATATATTTCTTTAAATGGCAAAAACAGAATCTATTGTACAACAGCCTAGTATTTGAAATTCTGAAAAATCACTGCTTGTAGCAACTAAAACTAGAAAAGATGAAATTCAATGAAGACTTATGTTCATGTTATAGAGAAGTTTAAACTAAAGCGTTGTTTTGACAGTTGCAATTATGCTCTTTCAGGCAAAACCTCTGAACAATATAGCAGAATACAAGATTGCACTTAGTGTCTACATTAAAGCCATCTTGTATCGGGTAATGTTGCATTTCAAAGGTATGAGACGGTGTAATGCAAAAGTGTTCACCCCCTTCGTTTTTTTAAAATGAGCATTTTTTAAAGTTCAATCAAAACTTGAATAAAATAAATAAATCAAAATAAACATGGTGTGAGAACTTTTCGGGTAAAAGTCCTGACCAACTTTGCAATTCAACAACACGGGGGCATCGCTGGAAAGAGGTAAATGCTTCCGCAAGGCACAGCCCTAATAGTGTATCAGACCGGTGTCAGTGGAATAATTGTGCATGGTCTCACACTGGTTAATGCAGACTGCACACAGAAGAAGAAAGTGCCAGCTTTTTACACTAAGTCCCCTCAGGAATGATATGAATAAGCAATAAAGTGTCTCATCCAGGACTGGAGAGGCTGCACCCCCTCTCATTCACGTGTGTGGACGCAAAAGCCTGCCTAGCCGCCAGACCGTTTGGCAGTGTTGCGTTCAATAGGAATAATGCTGCAGACGTTTTGCCGATTATATATTGGCTGTTCGCTTGCAACGGATTATAGCGGAGGTAGCTAGGAAGTTGCCCAGTCAACGAAGCCTGATGTTTCGAGGAGAATTACTGGGTACAGAAGTGACGCAGGTCTTATTCCACACCATTTAGACACATACTCGTGCTATGGCTTTCTGGAAAATTAAACCACATCAGAGTAGGAAAGTGAGGTCAGCCCCGCCCACAAAGCGGCAGTGGACGTTCTCCAGGAAGGGCAGCTGCGATTGGAGGAGGTCCAACGCTGTCATGGTTACTTCTTTGCACCCTGAGACATCCAGTGTCCGCAGCCTCCTGCAGTGTTGGGAGAGGACCTCCAAGGACCTGGGGAAAGAGGGAACCGTGGCCACCACAGGTGGTATCACTGGCGTACCATCATAAATATAGTCAGTATTTTCACCTTCCTGTGAAATTATCCTAATGTATGTTTCAATCTTTACATAATGTAAGCCGGTATTTGAATGCTTGAGGCGGTTTCGTTTGTAGATAATGCCTTTTGCCTGAAAATTTACTATTGTCCTCTATTAGTTGTATTGTATTATTATCTATTGTACTATTGCATCTTACCTGGTGCCCCCTCCCCTCTCATATTCTCTCCAATGCCACAGTCTCTCTCTCTCGCTCTCTCACTCACTCACATGACTCTTTCTCCTACCTGTCTGTGATGAGGTTGCAGCAGACCAGGTGGAGCTGCTGTAGCCTCTTTAGGTGTGGCGCTGCCCGGGCTACGCCCTGGTCACTCAGGAGAGGACAGTGGCTGAGGTGCAGGCTGGAGAGGCTGCGACAGTGGCGGGCCACGCTCACCAGGCTCTCGTCGCTAATGTCAGTCACCATGGAGAGGGAGAGGCGCTCAAGGTCCGGGAATCGCACCACCTGCGCCCAGGACGGAGGCCATTTCAGCAGGATACAATATGCAGTACATTGCAGCATAAGTTCACGAGGTAGATGTCTCTGGCATGATTGGCTTTGTAGTTTGAGAGTCCTAGTTGGTACCAGGGCTGGTTTCCTCTGTGTGTGTGAATCACCTGTGTGTGTGAATCACCTGTGTGATGCTGCTGTCTGTCAGCTTGCAGCAGGCTGAAAGGTCCAGCTCCTGTAGGCCCCTGAGGGCCAGCAGCGAGGCCCCCTCCTTCCCCTGGAATGTGGTCAGGTCCTGTTCTGTCACCAGTTGTGGCCTCTCCACAAACGGCATGCTGGGCGGGCGAAAGAAGCCCATGTTGCCGAAGGTCCGGGTGAAACTGGGGCCCTTGTCCTAGAGCGGTATGCGGTTAACATCATTAGTTCCTCCTGTTCTACGCGAGAAGGCTCTCTGTTCTCCACATATAAAATGCAGTGTGGTATGTATATACATCATCAGTTGCTCTGGAAAAGGGCATGTGCTTAGTGAATAAATAAAGAGTTAATACATTTCACAATCCCATTAATGTCAGTGATGCAGTCTCTACACAAGACTATTACTTTCTGATCATATACTGGTGTGTACAGTGCATGAAAATTGAATTCCTTTCTGATCGCATCTGATCCAAACACCTTACTAATAACAGAGGCATGCAAACAAGTGTGGATGCTGTACCACCAACACAGTAAAGTTGTTTTTAGGGTCTCTCCCCTCCATGCCCCTCTCACCCGCTCCTTGTTGGGGTTGCACTCCTTAGTGGGCTCCACCATCCCCAACAGCCCCCAGTCAGTGATGTCCTTGCACCAACCCAGCCTCAGCACCAGCAGTGCCGGCAGGTACGTGGCAATGGCACGCACGCTCAGGTCTGTTATGTACGGGCAGGACGTGAGGTCCAGCACCCGCAGGCTGGGGCCCAGCAGCTGGGCCAGGGAGAATACCACTAGGTCCTGAGAAGGGAAAGAAAAGCAGACTTGGAATTGTCTGTATTTTCGATTGGAAATCTCTTCACTTGGTGTAAATCAGCCATTGATATTCAGGTAATTTCACAGCCTGCGGCCCTCAAGGAGTCAGTCGCTACCCATGCTACAGGTTACGTTGAAGCAAATGATTCCCTCACACATACATATTCAAGCTTATTCATAAGACTGACCCTAATGTAGTTGCAGCTCCTGAAACTGAGAGACACCAATGGGGCTCTGGCCTGAGGTGAGGTCAAACTCTTCACCAGATCGATCCCACTGACGTGCATGCACTCTGAGAGGTCCAGCGTCTGCAGGTCCCGTAGCTCCATGAGCTCCGACAAGCCTTTGTCCGTCACCCTCCAGACCCGGGACAGATGGAGATGCCGAAGGTCCTTTAGGCCAGAAGCAATAGCCAGAGCCGCTGTGTTGGTGAGCTCGGTGCAAGCACTAAGGTCCAGGGTCCTCAATCCGGGCTGGTTCTTGCAGAGGACGACTAATGCCTGATCCGTCAGCTCCTTGCAACCCTGGAGGCGGAGCTCGTCCAGGTGGAGCCCCTCCACCTGTGACAGGGACTTCAGGGACTCGGGAGTTATGCTGGTCCGACTCAGGTTCAGCCCCCGCATGGTTCTGGCCTGCTGCTGAAGTAGCCTGCGCAGGTTGCGCAGCGAGAGCAGAGCAGAGGAGTCAGGCCCCACAGGGCACCCTCTGTAGGGGTCAAACTCAAAGGCGATGTGGCAGCCAGCCAGGGACAGCCGCTGCAGGTTCGGGGTGCAGCTCGTCAGGCGGTTAAACGTGAGGTCGGAGAGATAGCGAAGGTCCGACAGGTCCAACTCCTCCAGGTGCCTCAGTGCGGCCAGCACCTGCAGCCGGCTGTCCTCTCGGCACAGAAAGGCGCCGGACATGAAGAGGCTGTCCATGCCGCTGAGGTCCAGTCGGCGGAGCCCGGTTAGGTGGGGCAGCAGGCCGAGCAGGGAGGACTCTGTGATGCTGCTGGCCGGCAGGGACAAACTCTCCAGACGGGGCCCCAGGTGTGACGCCACCTCTGCCAACACCGTTCGGGAAACACAGGAGCCGTCCAGGTGGCTGATAACCAAGCCACAGCTGGCAAACCTGGCCAGTCCGGGGATTACGTCCAGGGAGGACAGAGAGGCCGGGAACTTGAAAGAGAGGTTTTTCTGCAATTGGTCCAGTAAAGCCATTATTTACATTTACATTTGGAAATACAGTATGTCAATAAGCAATTATTGAATAGGGAGTTGGGTAATAGAGGAGTGTAAATCAATTTAAATCAATTATTATTTTGAAAAACTTGGATTTGCAGAACACTACCTGGAACTGGCAGTCTTGGCTGGCAATGTACCAGCTTCTGCTGACCAGGGAGGCCTCCTTTCTGTCCGCTTCTTTCAGGAAGCCCAGGATATAAGTAATTATCTGTCAAATGTGGAGAAGGCAACTGTTACATTATCGAAACTGGTGAAAACTAAGACAAGGTCAGGTATGTATATGGTTTTATTTATGTTTTTGAATAGCAAGAGATTTTTGCAGACAAGGCGTAATCATTTCATCTTTTTCCAAAATCCCAACAAACCACACAAATAATCCAGGTTTGCATTTTCATTTTCCTTTATTGAATTATAACTTAATTTGAACATCATCTAGGACATGAATATCACTATATTCAATAATATACATTAAGTTAACGGCTTAAAATACTAAGATCCGGGCTCCTCAGGGAGAGAACTGGGGTTATACAGTGGCCTCCCCAAATGTATTTTAATGAATAATATAAGGTCCTCAAAGCGATTTAGCACAATATATAGGCGTGGCGTTTTTTGTGTGCGTGTGTGTGCAGTGAAAATGCACTTTTTAAAACATGACATTAAAGTGCTTAAAAATAGATACTAAAATACTGGAAGCCACAGTCTTAGCCCAGGATACCACTATCTTACTTCCACGATTTTGTTTAATTGTCAGAAGACTATTAAGCCGAAAGTCTACGAGGTCTATCACTCGCTACTTAACAGTCGCAGTCTAGAGATCAATTGAATAATTTGTGAAAAACCTCTTTCTAGATATCTGACCGCTGGAACACACTTTGGGCTAAAAAGTTAAATCATTTAGCGAACAACAAACAAGCTAAACAGAATTTACTCGACAGGACATCATTTCACTTATGGCTTGAGATCTTTACCTCTATTGGCAATTCTGGGGTATCCATTGTTGTCGTATCCATTTTTTGATTTCGATCAAGACTGCAGAAGATACATCTGAACTATAGCAAACGCAACGGGTTTCTGTCCTTCTAAAACCAAGCTAGCTAAAATTCAGTGGAATCTAGCTATTCCGTTAAAATATATTTACACAAATTACATCTGTCGACCTGACGGCGTTAGTTCTTCAGGAAGTCTTCTTTTATTACAATGGCTATGAGTATGACATTCCGTCTCGCATATAAAAGCCGTTTATTGGCATGCTATCGCGGAGACAATTGATAACGACGAATAGTAAAATCAACAGCTGACCTTATAATTAAAAATTCCTCTTTGGACAGTAGGTAAGCTCACAAATACGTCACTTTGAAAGTGCCGAGTGTCTTGCCGGGATTCGTAGTTTAAATTCTTCGCCGATTTTAGAGATTGATTTCAACCAAAACTCAGCTCTGGTTGATAAGATCTCCCTCCGCCTGTTTGTGGTCCCCCCTGAGATTTTTCTAAATGTTATTTGTTTTTGAATTAAACGAAAAATAACTGACGTTTTGTATTATACAGATAATCAAGACGAAATTGCGAAATAATAATTTTATGTGTTGATATTACTGATTTAAATAATGATTTTGATGTAATATTAATGCGTGCCCCATAAAAATATATAAACCAACTTCTCTCTTTTTAGTTAATATATTTAGGAAATATTGCATAGGTTTTTTGTTTAAATTATTGTACTGTAACCTGTAAATAAAGCTGACGGCTTATTTAGGAAACAGTGCCACCTCGCTTTGAAATGATGAACTGATTTTTGTATTTATTTTTTCCCGACATGCTAAACTATTTGCAGATTAATGCGCTATGTGAGGCAACAATATATCAACTTGGGGTTCTCCTTGTAGCTGTCATACTGTCAACCATGCATTCCTGGTTCTCCTGTAAATGTTACAAATGTAATGTATTTGCGACCAATGTACATTTAAATTGTATGATGTACAATGTTTCCCTGAGACCAAATAAGATAATGAAAGTATCGTTAAAACATCCCATTCTTCATTAATGAATTACTCTATGAACTGCAGTTAATTGAATATTAGGTTTCACAAATAACGAAACAAACTTTAACCCCTAAAACTACAGCACTTTTGTATGTCGCTCTAGATAAAAAAAATGTAAATGTAAACTCCAATAAATAAATAATGTATTTAACTATTACTGATAATTTAATAAGAAATTAATACAGTATTGACAAAACATAAGACAACAGGCGAACCACGAGTAAGCTCGTCCCCATAACTTTATTACGGGTCTAAATCAAATGAACTTGAGTCTAAATATGGAACACTTGTGGGAAAAAATGACTTCAGTGGGACTTGCAGCACACGGCCTTTAACGATTATAGACCTACAATGGGATAGCCAATGAGAAAAATGTAAATGACGAATAACGTGCGCGCCGGATGCTGCATGGGAGAACGCTGATGTGTTACAGTGGATTTTTTTGGTGCTATTCTATTCTCATAGTTGGTTAGGATAGGATCAAATACATCGATAACTATACGTCAATGAGTTAAACATTTAGAACTTGATAATTGGTGTGGCAACAAAACAGGTCCAAGGCACAAAAATATGGCGGTATGTTATATCTCTGAATTTATTTTCAAAAACTGTAGCATAGTAAACGGTCTATGTGGTAGTTACGACTAGTTCTACTGTTAAGGCTGTGACTCGCAAAGGTTGAAAATATACATTTTTAGCTGTGTTTTCGGAAATAATGTGATATAATTAGTTTGGTTCGTCTATCTGCATCTGTACTTTTACGCTAGTATGTAATGGTGGTGTTTTTTGATAGTCAATTAAGTAAATTGGATTAAGTCGTCATCCATATCAATAGATAATCATAATAACTCGGTTGCCAGGCGAGCGATAAAGTTGTAGTACTTTATTTGGTATTCAATATTGCTCTCTTACTGCATAGCCCAAAGGCAAGGTGGGCACAAAAGGCAAGAAGCAGATACACGAGGAGAATGTAGCCACGCTTAAATTCTACACAAGAGTCATTCTTGGAGCAAACGTGAGTCAGTTGTCCTATGCTATCCTGTTCTATTTAAATGCATCTGTCTACACCACTATACATAGTATATGTATGTGCATATGTGTGTGAACACATGCTGTAATTAGGAAGCCTTCAAATTACTGTTTTCTTTTCAGGCTATATTCGCTGCTGTAAACCTCTTTCTTTTCTACAGTTCTTCAACAGTTTGGACTTGGGTAAGTGGATTCAAATTTTGCATTGTTTTAAATTAAATACAGAATGCTTTAGCTCCTGTTGTGTGCTCATTAGCAATTGCAGTATGGTTACCTTTTTACAAGTTGAAGTGAACATGTAAGCACAAAAAACCACAGCTTTGTCAGCTGGAAAGAAGCTGTTGCCCTTTTGTTGACATCTGTCAGGTAAATTGTTTCTTTTGCCGTGTTCTTGTAGCTTTCACTGTTATTTGCACTGGCGGTTTACATGGGCAGCTACCGGTCCATGTCGGCTATGGCCAAAGCCACTTTTGCGGAGGACGGCAGCCTCCTTGATGGTGGGATAGACCTGAACATGGAGCAGGGCATGGCAGAGTGAGTGTTGCGTCTGCACCTGTGCGCCAGGTGAGCAGGATCTGCTCTCCCAAGCAATGT
The DNA here is from genome assembly GCA_025775065.1 of Hiodon alosoides. Classification (NCBI taxonomy): domain Eukaryota; kingdom Metazoa; phylum Chordata; class Actinopteri; order Hiodontiformes; family Hiodontidae; genus Hiodon; species Hiodon alosoides. Next base: position 14,960 of record JAOYSI010030197.1, read on the forward strand.
CTTACTGTTTTTTTTTTTTTTTTTTTTTTTTAACTCAGTGCTTGATATTTTCCTGGCCTAATGAAAACTTATTTTGTGGTATTCATCCACGCTGCAGTTCAAACAGTATCGTTTAATAGGTTTTCAATTAGGATAGTTCAGTCACACACTTCTAAACGGACCAGTTCGCAAGTAACAACCCTAGACTTATGCCTTAATGATTCTGTTTAGTTTTCTTGGAATATTGAAAAGTCTATTGTATATATTATGTAACAGTTTCTTTCTAAATTTAGGCACCTTAAGGATGTGATTTTGCTCACTGCCATTGTCCAGGTCCTCAGCACAATATCCTCCTATTTCTGGTACCTTTGGCTTCTGGTAAGATCGATCACATCTGCTAAGATGCTTGAGCAGTTTCATTTAGTACTTTTTGAAATTCTGTGTGTGCATAACCTGTCTTATTTTGTGTAATTCTTTACCTCTGTGGTGTCTCAGGCTCCGCTCCGGGCGCTGTACCTACTCTGGGTGAACTTCTTGGGTCCTTGGTTTGCAGCAGAGACCCCGTCTGCCCCTGAAGAAGTGAATGAGAAGAAACAGAGACGTCAGGAGCGACGACAGATGAAGAGATTCTAGCTTGGCATATATGTATCAACAGAGCTTCTATAATGTCCAATTTAAAACTGTATCATTATCTTCTTGTCCAGTTTCAGCTACGGATGACAGTGTGTTTCATGTAGAACTGTAAAAAGAAAAACACGATGACAACGTCATCTGCAAAGCTTTGCAATACTGTAGGGTCCTTGTGTGTCGCTTGTGTCTCAAAAAACGTTGCCTCTGGCTCTAATGCCTACTTGGACTGGAAATGTCTTGAAGTCCATGTTCATTGGACATTCAATATAAATATAAATCCCATTTGATCTATTTTCAGTTTTCTGGTTATGTATCTGAAAAAGCTATTCTAATGCTGTTTGGCACTAAAAATTAAATCAAAATGGTCTGCTCTGGCAAATGTCAGTGTTAATGTGGTAAAATTTTAAATTTACATTACAATTTGGCTGTTTTGTATTGCACTTTGTTCCTCTGGAAAACATCTTTACTCTTCTATAATGATAGAGAAGACTCAATGGATACTAACCAGGAACATTTTCATTGTTAAATTTAAGAAAATAATAATCTTTTAAATGTTATTCCCTTATTTTTATTTTACAAATTCCCGGGTTTTACCGAGGGTTATTGTTTAAGCATGTCATCTGTGTTGTTACTGAAATTGGACGGCCACCACTAAAGATTTCAATAGATGACTCTTGTTTGTAATACAGTACTGTACTGAAGTTTAAAAAGGATTTAAACATGTATTAATTGATGAGGCTTCACCTTACAGTTGTGTCGGCTGTAAATATTCCAGTAAACCATGTTTAATTTTCTTTTTCGAAAGTTTACCTTTCTCAATAAAGAGTAATTAATTCCGGAGAAGAAATCTAATCATTATTTTTAAACTGAATGGAAAACAAATAGCAAAAATGTCTCCAATATCTTGACACTTCATTATTAATTACTAATTATGAGTATATTATTAAACAAAATTAAATCTATCATATATATTTATTTATTTGTGGCACTCATGAATCACGCCGTTTACAGAATGTCCATCCAAAAAACCAAATTTAGACACCTGTAAATGATCACTTTTCTGTATCGGCTACGTTCATGAAGTAGATTCAATCAAATTTGCATGATAAAACCTAGCGTGTAAATTAAAGGCACACAATGCAACTACAATACCTGTAATATCGTGTACAGAAAATAAACTATTTAAAAAACTACTGTTTCATGGAACTATTGCTATATTAGGGAAATATGAGACCGCCTTTAGCAATGGCCTTGAGTGTGCAGTTTCTAACGAAATATTTCTAAATGAAAAGGGTCGCATGTATTAGTTTCGCGTCCGTTACAACACACCGAGGAGACATCTGATATCAATAGTAACAGATTTATTTTTTAAAAAAAATTAAGTTATCAGGGATAGTCACACCGAAGTCAATATTTTAAATACAGTATGCATGTCATATTGTATTAGAAGATTCAATTTTAGACATGTCTTGTACAAAGGCACACCTTATGGTTGCTAAGTAGATGGTAACCAATCAGATGGTCTGTCCTTGCACGTAGTCTAGACTGCCTCAGCTGAGGGCAACGGAATAAACATGAACATTTAGGCTAAAATGTGACTATGTACGTTTTTTTTAAAAGATGAGAGCTTTATAATTAACTCTTTGTTCCGCTACCAAGTTTCAAAGATGTTAAAGAGTATTTTACAATAATATAAATTGGTAAGTTTACGATTTATTTTGCATTCTCCAATAATAGCTAAACTAGGCGTGTATTCACAGATACAATTAGCTAGCTAGCAACTTTTACGAGTAGTTCTTGATTGGCATTTCATCGCAGTAAATAGTTAGCTAGCTGTTCTGTTAGAAGCTATATGTATAATTGGTTATTTTACCGCGGAAAACGGGTTTTCTAACACTTATTGAGAAAGCTATTGGTAGCTAGTTAAATTAATGATGTATTTGATTTCTAACACAAATAAACTGTCATTATATGTTGAATGTTGATTTAACAGTCTGGGTCTCATATCGATAATTTATTACACTCGGCGTTTTGTTATTGTTTTATTTCCGTGAACTAAGTTAGTCATGTAAACCTGCTAACATTACTTGTTGAGGTAGTTTTTATTCGAATCAAGCAACGTTAAATCTAGTCAATTTGTAATGCTAGTTTACCGTAACTAGTCAAGCTAGCTGCAGGAACATTTTTAATTTGAAAAGTTAGTTCGACTTGTGCTATTGAAGAAGTTAACGTATGAAACCGTGCACATTCAAAACGAACACCGGTTTTGTGAATTTCTAGGATTAATGTGTAATTTAATTCTGTTTCGAGTGCCTTAATGTCGCCCTTTTAAATGTTTTTTTTTTCCAACTAAAGGGATTGGCATTTATATATATATATATATATATATAATTTTTTACTGTTTCTCTTCCTACAGACACCGCCATCATTTGATTGGAAAATGTAGAAAATACAGTTTGTACTGTATACTTGTTTGACATAAACGACTGCTTATTTGATTAAACATTTTCTCATTTAAAACTCAACTGGAGGTTTAGTTTTTGGACACCACAAACAAAGAAAGTACTGATCGGCATCTTTTGTAAATATTTTCAATTTTTGGCTTGTCGTTCACCATGGCGGCGTCCAACACCACTAAGACATCTTGGAGATTGCGTGAGTAACAACTCAAGTATTCACAAACGCAATATTGATAGAAACGTAAGAATACTAATTAGAGAAGGAGAAACAAACATTTTGACAGAAATAACTAGTGATGAACTGAATATTGTGGTCAGTTATGTGTAATTGGTAGATTAATGTATGTGGGGATGCATTAGTGCTGTTTCTGATCTTTCTTCCAGAGGAGATAGTGGCCCATTCCAGCAATGTCTCTTCTCTGGCACTGGGAAAGGCCTCAGGCAGGTTGTTGGCAACTGGTGGGGAGGACTGCCGGGTCAACATCTGGGCAGTCAGCAAACCCAACTGCATCATGGTATTGTAAATTACCTTGGGTTAGTTGTTTTGGGCATCCCCCCACCCCACCTGTAATGTGTCCCCTTACAGCCTATTTTAAAACTCCTTTGCCTGCACCTTGGCAGTTTCAAGGCTGTCCTTGCTTTCTTTCCTATTAAACCGTCACCCAGACTCGATTCTCTGTTATTATGACATGTGTTTGGCTATTGATGCGTGTGAATACTATTAAAGTTCTGCACGTCCTCTGTGTTGCAGAGTCTGACTGGACACAACAGCCCTGTGGAGTGTATCCAGTTCAGCAGTTCCGAGGAACAGGTGGTCGCCGGGTCGCAGTCGGGGTCACTACGTGTCTGGGATCTTGAGGCAGCCAAAAGTGAGTGTTTGGTTTTTAATCTAGCAATACAAAGATCTGTGTTCATACTCCTGCTTTGTTTTTATTGATTCATAACTCTGGATGTGAAGGAGGACTGTCTGAATTAAAGTAACAAGGCTTTGAAGTTCTTAAGGCGGTCCCGTCAAGCTGTTGTAATTACCCTTTACCTAAGATTGTGTTTAACAAGTAGTAGAACAACAAAAGAAAGGAATATGTCTCCCCAGTTCTTCGGACTCTAATGGGACACAAAGCCAACATCTGTAGCCTTGATTTTCACCCGTTTGGAGAATACCTGGCCTCGGGATCCATGGACACAAACATCAAGGTAGCTGAGAAAACGAATGGTTTGCAGACAATGTCTGTGTGTGTTACAGTTGTGTTGTGTTGATGCTGCTTTTGTGTGCGCCAGCAGTAACAATTGTGGTGACGTTTCTTTCAGCTTTGGGACGTTCGAAGAAAAGGATGCGTGGTCCGGTATAAGGTAAAAAAAAAAAGAACAACTCTTGTTGTTCAAGTACCAATTCAATGCAAAGCATTAAATCGACAATTTATCTCATTCTGGAGTTCATGCATGTATTTCTTAATCGAATGGGCCAGCTTTGGTTTCCTGTGAAAGGAAAAATAATTGCAGTTAAGTTAAGGAACCCAAGCATTTGTAGATTTTCTTTGCAATGTTGTTGGTTGGTTTAGTTTTTAGGTTCCTATAGTACCTATATCCAGTTAACTCTGTAAGGCTATAAAGCACAATTTCATGTATATTAAACTATAAAATGAAAGCAAAAATGCATATTTGTTTTCAGACAGCCTTGACATTTGAAAATATTTGTTAAATGCGTAGTTTAAGGGGTGATCTTAATGCATGTATTAGTATTCTTTTGATTGCATCACACCGTGAGCTCATATTGAAATTAATTCATTTTTTGGTGGGGACCTTAGAACCATCTAGTAGACCCTCGCCTCTCGGCCTGCTAGTCTTTTCCACACCTTTTCAGACAATCCAAGCCCTAATTGTTCATGACTTTGTATGATTACCTTTTTCTTGAGTCAGAAAATGCATTTACCTTAATGAGCATGTAACATTGAATACATTCTATAATGAATGTAGAACCTGACCAAGGTAAATTTATGATGTTTTACATCAGACCCACTCATGCCGGTAATATCTATACTTAAATACTGCTGAAAAGGCCAAACCCTGGATTAGACGATGGAGCTTTAACTCTTTAACGCGGAGTGTGTGTGTGTGTGTGTGTGTGTGTGTGTTCAGTACTCAAGGTCCTTTCTGAATTCTGAGGCTGTTCATTTTCTGATTATTT
>JAOYSI010030197.1:20312-31376 GCA_025775065.1 Hiodon alosoides
GTGTGTGTGTGTGTGTGTGTGTGTTCAGTACTCAAGGTCCTTTCTGAATTCTGAGGCTGTTCATTTTCTGATTATTTTCTAACAATGTTGTGTATATTCTGTCTGTGTGTGTGTGTGTGTGTGTGTGTGTGTGTGTGTTTTGTTAAGGTATGTTTTTTTTGTACAATGCAGGCCAGGATAAGTGGTTTATCAGTAACCCTCAAATCCACTTAAACACGGAATCTGTTTTTAGCTGAGCTTAAAAATTCAAATGGCTGCACTTTAAAATGCTTTCCTAGGAAATTCCTAGGAAAGCTGTGGAAGGCTAAACTTAGGGTTCAAGCAGAGAAGCTTTTGACTTTGGGACTCCAGACTAACATCAAAAGATCCCTCTACACGTTCCTCTGTTTTTCCTAAATGATGGGAAGGATGTCAAATATAAAGACATTGAAGCAGATAATGTTCGGATCTAGAGAAATAATACAGGTGGAATGTTGCAACACATTCCAATCAGCTGAGGCCTACACTAAACGAATAACACTACTTTCTAACAAGATGACTCGGCAGACTGAGACCATTTGACTTTGTACAGGTATTGAAATTCTAGGGTGCTTTCTCACAAAAGGTGGAAGCTACACATGCAGTTAAACTTCAGTTGATTCAGTCGTGACTAGCAGAGCTTGCGTTCTTAATTTATGGAAGGGAGGCTGTTAAGTTGTGGGGTCTCGCTGCTTGTCCCTGGTATAAATTATTGTCACAAATCCTCACTCTGGAACCGTGGAATTTTCTCCACACCAGTATGTTAGGGGGCAAAAGGGCTAAACGCTAATTACTATTATACCAGTGCTAAATCTATCAATTTAATGTTTTTGGGTCAATCCATGTATGGCCTATATTGTTCATATTGAAACTTCCCAAAGCTAATTTAATAATTAAACAATGTGTACTATACATAACCTTTCTGGTCATTAAGTTTTTGCATGAGTGCCTCTGGGCTGATGATGTCTCTTTTGTATTGCAGGGTCACAGTCAGGCAGTCCGATGCCTGGCCTTCAGTCCGGACGGAAAGTGGCTAGCCTCTTCCAGTGACGACAGTACGATAAAGGTAAAGGCTGTATGTTCTGTGGCAATGTGTTCTGTTACAGTGCCACATATTAACCCTGAGATCTGCATTTTGTTACATGCAGCTGTGGGAACTGACAGCGGGGAAGATGATCACAGAGTTTACAGCTCATGTGGGCCCAGTCAACATCGTCCAGTTTCATCCCAACGAGTATCTCCTGGCGTCAGGCAGCTCTGACCGGTACAGTAGGGACCAGGAATGTCACCTCACCGTCTAACCTATTAGGTCAAAGACGGCTGATATAAATGAATCAAAGAAAGAGAGCATACATGGTTATTCTGAGATTCGTTATGTTTCTATGTTCAAATTTCCAGTGTTTTTTCTCTTTTTATTCATAGTTGCAGGTTTTTGTATTACCCTTATAACTGGCACCATACATAGCTAGTTAAGGAAAACTATGAATATGAAAAAACCTGAAAACTAAATTAAAATGACTCTTGCACAATGTATGTAATGGGGTAAAGCCTAAAAGCAGAGGTAAGGAATGGTAAAGATGTAAAACACAACCAGCACCAGGAAGATTATCACTGTCCTTTCCCCTCTGCTAGGACCATCAAACTGTGGGACCTGGAGAAATTCAAAATGATCGGCTCCTCTGAAGGAGAGACGGGGCCAGTCAGGTGGGTGTTGGGCGTCGGGTCGGTCCGTGACCGCTCTACACTCCGATATGGACACGGTCAACCTATTCTCTGCTTTGGGTGATCGCTGGGTGGTCATACGTTTGAGCTAATTAGGGATAGTTTTGTTAGTGGTGACTGTCCTCCTCTTGCATCTGTCCCAGGATTTTTCCATGTGCATTAGTCATTTTAAAGAGATGTGTGGACTAATTAGCTTTTCTCTCCATATCGGGTCAGTTTTTAAAATCCAGATTCCTGGAACTGACTTGTTCGACATCCCCTTTCTCCTCCGTCCCCTGTAGGTGTATATGCTTCAATCCGGATGGGTGCTGCCTATTCAGCGGCTCCCAGGATTCCCTGCGTGTGTATGGCTGGGAGCCTGACCGCTGCTTTGACGTGGTGCCGGTGGGCTGGGGTCAGGTGGCTGACCTGGCCATCTGTAACAGCCAGCTGGTGGGTGTCTGCCCATCTGGCACTGGTCCTCCTGCAATCGCAATCGTACACACCACGCTTTGTTTCAAGTAGCTTTCATTACAAAGGTTTTTTTTTATTTTTATATAGCCGTTAGAAACCATTCTAAAAACGATAAAAGTTACAACGGGACAGTTTTTTTTGATTTTCTGGAGCTCATTAGACTGACAAGCTTCTTTCTCTCTCAGATCGGAGTTTCCCATCACCTGACAAACGTGTCGTCCTTTGTTGTGGATCTGAATCGCGTGAAGAAGTCGGGCTCTGTAATTCAGGGGGTGATCCAGGACGACAAGCCGCTCGCTGCACCCACACCCAAAGCAGTCACGATACGCCGGAACTACGAGCGCCCCATGACCACTTGCAGTAATCGGAGGTCCTTTCTGTTCACCACTCTGTACCTCTCATAGAACCTGTCAATAACCCTGCCTTTCTACACTTCTTATCGGTCCTGTCAATAACCCTGCCTTTCTACACTTCTTATTGGTCCTGTCAGTAACCCTGCCCTTATACCTTCCTCATTGGTCTGATCATCTAACCTGCCTTTCTACCCTCCTCATTGGTCCTGTCAGTCTGCCCTTCTCCCCTCCTCATTGGTCTTGTCATCTAACCTGCCATTAAACCCACCTCATTGGTCTGATCATCTAACCAGCCCTTCTACCCTTCTCATTAGTCTGGTGATCAAATCTGCCTTTCTACCTGGTGTCTCATAGAAATGTTTTTTGTGCCTGTGCCTTCTATCTTTGTATTGAGCAGTATAACATCAAGACAAGAATTATTCACAAATTTTAAAACCTACCATCTTGTTTGTTAGCTTCCTCTAAAAACCAAATAAGTTTCAAATAACTTTTTTAAATAAGAATGTATCTTCATTTAAAAAATAAATCAAACTTGCCCAGGGTGAAACAGAACTCGGAGAGTGAGAGACAGAGCCCCGAGGGGGAGAGGCGCAGCCCAAGCAGTGAAGACGAACGGGACGAGAAAGAGTCCAGCGCTGAAATACGCAACGCAGAGGACTACAAGGAGATCTTCCAGCCAAAGAGTGATATCTGTAGGCATTTCTTCTCTTCAGGGATATATATATAAATATTACATTATGTTTTATGTGAGCCTGGTTTGTTTTGCTATATCTGGATGTTTTGGGTTGTTTTCGTTCTTTGTTATTCATAGAAGTGGTTGGACTTGGTGGACTTTAACTGTAGCTATCTTTTAAAAACGCTGGATCAATTCTTCTACAGTTGCTCAGCAGAGAGATGCCCTAGAAAAACCGGCATAACTGGTTTCCTCTCAAGGTATCATTGAGACAATACCTTTATTTCTGACTGACTCTTAGGTGCGACGACCCATCCTGTGCTAGAATTTAGCAAACACCGCTTTTACCCAAAAATGAATGTTTGAGGTTTTTTCTTTATCTAGGGAAACCCCGCTTACTGTGTGTTTACCTCTGTTCTGGTCTTTTCTTACAGCTCGCACCCCCCCAAAGAGTAGTGAACCCTTTCCAGCCCCACCGGAGGATGGTGAGTGTGTCTCCATCTGTTTTGAGGGATTTACAGGCCTGCTTTCATTGTTATTCTCTGAAACGCACTCATTAGTTCCACCTAAAGGGAGGTGAATCCAAAGCCCAGACACTGGAAACACACAATGATCATAATTGTGATTAGTAATAATAATTAAAATTTCTTTAGTATTATAGGTACACTGAGAACCAGTTCTCATTTTTATGAAGAATTGCAGTTGTATTGCAAGCCACAGGGTATGGATATGGGCTGTGTTATAAGTCAGGATATAACTGATTGACATGTGAAGGTGTGTTTCCTCTCCCAGAGTGTTTCCCAGTGAAGCCCAACCCAGCGCTGGAGGTCAAGGCCCAGGTGCCAGAGAGACTGGCAGTAAGTCTGGTTACACTCAGATGTTTACTGATCTCTCTTCTCACCATCTGTATTTCTAGACCAGAGAAAGTGGTTGTATGGTTAATACAGTTATACCCAAAATTATTCATACCCAGGCCAAATTTTGAGTTAAAGTGAATTTTTATTTGGTGAATGGTTATGTTCTGACTGGAAATTACAGAAGAAAGTGGGAAAAGACTGTAAGACATTGAGTTATAGATAAGCTAATATTTTTTCCACATTTTGACAATGTTCCATGTCTAAAATTATTCATATTGCAGATTTGCAAAATTGTCAGGGAATGCAATCTTCTGCACCATTCTAAATGCTCCTGGTAACTTCTAGCATGTTCTAGAGCATTCTAATCGACTATAAATTCAGAACAGCTGATACACCTGTTTGCTGGTCAGTTTCTGGTCAATTGCAAGTCATGGTTAAAACCAAGGAGCTTATTCAGGACCTCCGGTTGCGCATTGTGGATGCTCACAAGAAATGGAAAGGCTACAAAGGTATTTCCAAATGTTTTCAAGTACCAGTGGCCACTGCAAAGCATTATTAGAAAGTAAAAAATCTAAAAGGATGTGGTAGAAAGCCAAAAGTGACCCCTCCGCTGGAAAGACTGGTGGTGCGAGAGGCTAAGAAGAATCCAAGGATCACCAGCAAACCCATCCTGAATAATCTGAGTAATGCTGGTACCAACAAGGCAGACACCCCAGCAGACACTACACAAGGCTGACCTCCATGGACACCGACCAAGGAGGTCTCCACTTCTTCAAGACAGACAAAGAAGAAGCCTTTTGGTCTGTGGTCTGACGAGACAAAAATTGAGTTGTTTGGACATAGGGATGTGGCTTTTGTTTGGAGAAAAAAAGAAGCATTCAACCCCAAGAACACCATCCCCACGGTCAAGCATGGGGATGTTTTTCAGCCATTGGGCCAGGCAACCTTGTAAAAGTAAATGGCATCATGAAAAAAGAAGACTACATTAAGATTCTGAAGCAAAACATCAGACAGTCTGCACTTGGCCTGGGGACCTTCCAACAAGATAATGATCCAAAGCACACAGCAAAAGTGGTCAAGAAATGGTTGGCAGAGAACTATCAACGTTTTGGAGTGGCCAAGCCAGAGTGAATGAATCCAATCCTGAATCAAATCGAGAATTTGTGGAGAGAACTGAAGACCAGAGTGATGGCAAGGAAGCCTTCCAACCTCAAGGACCTGGAGAACTATGCAAAAGAGGAGTGGTCCAAAATTCCAGTGGAAATGTGCAAAAAAAACTTGTCACCAATTATGAAAACCGTTTGACAACTGTGATGAAAAATAAAAGCTTTTCCATTGATTATTGAGAAAGGGTATGAATAACTGTGGACATGGAATGTTTTGTCAAAATGTAAAAAAAAAAAAAAAAGCTAATATTATTCGTTAATATCTCTAACACAATGTCACCTTTTTGTGTCATTTCCAGCCAGAAGATCCCCATTTGTCAAATAAAAATACCCCATAATTGATAATTTGGCCTGGGTATGAATCATTTTGGGCTTAACTGTATTTTCAGCAACATTTTAGTCATCATAACTAAATTCCTTTGTAAATTTGGAAAAAAAGTCTTAGCAGCTGTTACTCGGGCTGTTACTTGATTCTGAAGACCCCGTTAAACCCGGTTTGCTTGTGGGGGCCAGTAAGGCAATCTAATTTATCAGATTCTGTGGTACTGTAAGAATTTAATGCAAAGTTGTGTACATGAGGTAATTGTCAGAAGGAAGGAATTGTCCGCGAGAGGTATAATCCGTGTTCTGTCCTGCTTTTTTAGCCTGGGCACCTGAGGAACCCCCCCATTGCGTCATCCACCCCCATCATCAGGGTAGAGCCCACGGTTGTGAATGCTGTGGCTCGCCCCACGGCCCCTGTGGTGGCCCCACCAGTGCAGTCCCGACCTGAGGCGGCGGTCATCTTCTCATCCAGGAACGAGCCCATCGGCCTCAACGTGGGCGACTTTCTCCCGGTGTGTCCGTCTGTGCCGTTAGCGTGACGAGCCTTGCTATAGGACTGTGGCCATTAAACACTCTGTCAGAAAGAAGTTTTACTGCTCCAACGACCGGCAGTGTTGTGGCTTCCCTTGCTAATGGCTTTATAAGGTAGTTAATTGCAATTTAATCCGGTTGTTTAATTTGAAATTAGATATACTTGGTTTAGAGTGCATTCAGGACAGCAGGTATTGTAGGGGTTAAAGTATTGGAGGTAAATTGCTTGCAGCATGTAGCTAAACGGTGTATTTCTGTCCTTCCTATTCTTATTGTTCTTGAAGATGGATGTAGTTTATTATTTAACGGTTTAATAGTGAAAGTAGTAAAGTACTATGCTTTCTACCCCCATCAGCCAACAAGGAACAACAAGCCGTCGGTGCTGAGTGACGAGGACGCCCTGTCCCAGATCCGTAAGGGCCACGACACCATGTGTGTGATGCTGAGCAGCCGACACAAGAACCTTTACACTGTCAGGGCCGTGTGGAGCAGCGGGGACGTGAAGGCAAGTGCATGGGCCCTGCTGCTGAGCGATAGTGTGGTCACACAGTTTCTCTTTCTGCCTGTGCGAACATGGCAGGGTCACCTCAGTAAATCACGCCCTTTTGTACTCCAGACTTCCCTGGACTCGGCCGTGTCCATCAATGACCTGTCCATCGTTGTAGATATCCTAAACATCATTAACCTCAAGCCGTGAGTGGCCGTCTCATTTCAATGCCTCTTATTTTCTGCATAGGATTGGTCTTTGATAATGATTAACATGGTTCAGTTGCTCAGTTGGACCTGGGGTGTCACTTATCTCCTTTCATGTTCAATGTATGCCAACCAAACACTATGCCAACCAAAGTCAACCATTGTCTTCCAGGTGACTTTGCTGCAGTATAAAATTATTAAAGATTTTGTTATTTTGTGCTAGATGGTGCACCATGGGAAAAACCCTGTTAGTATGTCTATTATTTATTTGCTAATCAAATTTGAAAGCAGAAATTGTATTCGCAGTTAAGCCTTTATCATGTGTGACGCAAGGATTTCTGCATTTTCTAAAACGAGATTAGAACCTGAGTTGTACTTTCTGCCCCCAGGTCGCTATGGAAACTGGACATCTGCACCTCTATCCTACCCCAGATAGAGGAGTTGCTACAGAGCAAATACGAGAGGTGAGCGCAGGACACGGGCAACGTAGTCCTGTCACTACTTCAGCCTGCTTTATCTCTATGCCAGGTTTTTAATGTCTGGTTCATTCATTGGCAGAGTTAAATAAATGAATGTCAAAAGTGACCCTTGTTGTTGACACTAGGCACTCCTTAACCCATTTATTGTGCAGATGTGTGTAGTTTACGCCAAACAAATCCCTTACTCTAGGCTATTCAGAAGTATTACAAACAAGTTGTAATTTTCACTGTCTCTCCATCAGCTATGTTCAGACGGGATGCACTTCCTTAAAGCTCATCCTGAAACGCTTCTGGCCCCTGATCTCAGACACGCTCACAGCGCCTCCCTCTGTTGGTGTGGATATATCACGGGAAGAAAGGTATCTTCCCCCCCCCTCACACACTAACATTTCTGTTTGATGGGTCTCTTTAATTCTATGAAATGTATATCTGCCTATATTTGTGCCCACATTTTACTTTTCTTCAATGACTGGATATTTACTTTAGTAATAGTTTCTTCACTACACAACTGCCTAAATGAAGGAAATCACTCACGTTTCTGCTGTTCGACCCCACCCTGCTGCAGGCACCAGAAGTGCAAGGCCTGCTACAAGCAGCTGAAGAACTTGAGCAATGTTGTGAAGAACAAGGCAGGCCAGGTCGGTCGCCATGGCAGCGCCTTCAGAGAGCTACAACTGCTCATGGCTCCTCTGGACAAGTAAAGGGTTAGCCTGTCTGAGGCCCTTGGACAATTTGGTTGGGCTGTTGAGAGATGTGACCAAAGCATAAGTCTGCTTCAATAGGTGAAGATTCTTATAGATCACCTGTTTAAAAACAGGTGTCAGTCTTGCCCCAGCTGCCTGTCTAGTGGAACATGGTCCTAATGGATTGAAAATGGATAATGTTCTGATTATTTTCCATGTTTTTATATATTTTTAAGGCACACAGCACTGTTTTGGCACAATCAAAAAAAGTTTCACTAATAAAAGAAATAAAGTGTGCTTTCTAAAATCTTCGTGCCATCTTGAACCTATGTGACACAGGGGTATTGGATTGTAGTACTGTGGATACCCACCAGGTGGCCAATCAAGTCAAATATTGTTAGTGCCTGTATTTATTTAGAAAGAGTAAAGGATGGTCTTCTCAAAACAGACTATTCAGAATTTATAGGAGAGTAAAGTAAGCTTCAGTACCTTAAACATTAGCTTTGTTAAACATTTTATGATTTAAAGCCAAGCACAGAGCATCGCAAGTAGGTTATTACTTTTCATACTGCAAGGAGAACATGGAGTTACCAAAGCAGGTCATATATAAATGGTCAGTTTTGTTTATTAAAAGTACAAAAACAAAACTAGAATTCTACAGCGACATAATAGAACCAGGCAAGCACGAGCATTACTACCCACAAAGTTTTTAAAATGTTGATGTTGTAGCCCATTTTACCCAGTTAACGTAGCTGCAACACAACCATCTTGTTCGTATACAAAAGTATTTACATTTAGATGTATTAAACATTTGCACAAGATTCATTCCAGGTGCATTTAAACTGTTGCTGGGGAAACAATTTATACCTTTGATTTACTGCAGATAAATAAGTTCCTCACAGAAAAGACAACCAAGTAACACCCATGCGCTTAAATGTATTACTTCACCAGAGATGAGCAATGTTCTGTACATGTTCATCTTATTGCTAGGGCTAATGTAAAAATCATAAGCTCCAGGTCCTCCAACCTTAAATATACAGTACTGAGTTTATTTGGTGCAGGGAGCCCTCTGCTCTGATTCCAACAAAAAAAAATGTATACAAACACTTTTTATAACCAATTGCTTAAAACAAAGGGTATGTTTTCTGAAAAAGTGCAATTTGCTTTAAATACTGAGTGGAAGACTCCTTTAAATTTACCTGACCCCAACATTTGGAAGACACGGTCCACAGTGAGAACCCTTAGCTTGTCTTGGAAGAGTATTGCAGTCCTATTACTCAAACAGTACACCTCTGCTCGGAGTATTCCTCTCAAATGATGACAGCCCATACATGATCACCGTCCAAGCCAGCATCAAAAGAACTGCGTTGAGGAAGAGGCGAGGATGAACTGCTTCATCACTGCATTATCAAGTACGAGCTGTTCCTTGACCCTTGAAGCGATTTGTCCGGACAACCATACCGGTTGCAATCTGCAGAAATAAATGTCCAGTTTTTGAGTGAGCTGGAGACACCCTTTGTCCCATAGGAACAAAGCTTCAAGTCTGAGGCCATTCGATAGCCCACTTAAGTCATGGTCATCCGACGCCATGTCCCATTAGAAGGTGAGTTTTGGCTTTCCTATGGAGAAAAACGTTTCCATTTAGATACATCCATCAATAATTGCACTTAACAACATGCAGCCAAGCCAGGCAGCAGCATTTGTGATGAAGAGAGGACTCACAGAAAGGATCCTATGGGAGTTAGAGTGGATATGTTAGCTGGGCGTTGACCAGAAGATACAAGTGGACACCATGCCATGCTGCATATTTTCCATGCTAGAGAGTCCACAAAGACCCACCTACCTGCCCACTCTTCACCCACCAATCTGCTGTCTCTTTCTACATGTCACTCTGTAAATCAACCAATCAAGGAGGGTCAGAACATTCCCTAAAGCTAAATGGGAGGAGAAAGGTGAAGGTCTGCAGTTGACAAAACAAAACCAGCATAAGGATATTTGCCTGAATGGACCTAAGACGAGAGAATTGCCCAACAAAAAATAGGCTGTCAGTCAACACTGGATTATAGAATGGTAAACGGTGAATATAAAAATCGGTTGAGTTTTGCCAATTGCCAGAAAAACTGATGAGAAATACCTTGTACATTTGAAGATAATTTTCCCCAACATAGGATGGTAAAAGCCATTGCGATACAGTCCTAAATAAACTGTAAAATCCTCAGGTTTGTCCCAGTAAGTGATCCCATGATAATCAAATTAGCGTTTTCTTCCTACAGAAAATAAAAGATGGTTGATATTCTTCTTATTGCCTTATTCAGCTGCTGTTTGCCCTAATGATGGAAGACGGTTAAGCCATGGAAAAGAGAGCAGCCTTTAAAACTAGCCAATATGGGATAGGATGTTTCACAGTATGGATTTAAAACTTCTGGTTTTTGTTGTGCAAAAACACTTAATTGTTTAGAACAGAAATGTTCACACTGCTTTGCGAGCGGCTTAGTCAGTAACCGCGCTCACCTGAATGCAGACCGAGCACTGTGAGCTGGCGCTCACCGGTTCAAATCCAAGTTATTAGCCAATTGTGTGCCTGCAGGGACACAGTACTGCTTAGAGGTACGTGCCTCTCCTCCAATCGCAACCTAATCTATCACCGCGGATGGGGTAATGTTGGGAGTCGAGCCGAGCACTAGCACAATTAGCGATTCCAAGTTCGGTGGGAGAAAACGGCCAACTGAGAGGTAGCTGCAGCTTTCGAAGTCTGATAGCTTTACTGTTAATCAGGGCTCTCTTTTATCTACTTAAAGTTAGTTGAATTTGGCCATATGAATAAAAATAGAAGGTGTTGTAATCTGGCTACACAGTTAATATTGGGTAAATTGTGAGGAAAAATGGTTACTGGTATTTCAAGAGAGATGCCAAATCCCCAAACTTGACGTTTCCAAAATGTCACCATTATGAAACAATGAATATTTATAAAATAGTTTAAATCTAGCCAGCACACTAAATAACTGCCCAGGTCTGGAGGTCCACAATCCAGCTCCTGGAAGGGGGGGGGGGGGGGGGGGGGGGGGGGGGGGGGGGGGGGGGGGGGGGGGGGGGGGGGGGGGGGGGGGGGGGG
>JAOYSI010030208.1:12791-31371 GCA_025775065.1 Hiodon alosoides
GCTGGCTAGCGTCGAGCCGAGCTGGCTAGCGTCGAGCCGAGCTGGCTAGCGTCGAGCCGAGCTGGCTAGCGTCGAGCCGAGCTGGCTAGCGTCGAGCTGAGCTGGCTAGCGTTGTGCTGCTGAACCTGCTAATGACACGGGCTGGATTCGAACTTGAAGGCCAGGCTTAGCACATTTGGGTGTTTTGTTTTACCATTCGTTTTTTTTTTTGAGCTGTTGACCAAAACATGAGATGTAAACCATCCAAAGGATTCTCGGGCATTCTTTACTTGTGGGATGGAAGTACACTTCCTCCTCAAACTTGCTGACTTGTATACATTTAGGTGAGGGCCTGCACATTCACAGACTTATGTTATTCATGTTACCCACTGTTATTAGCCTCAGATCTTTAGCGGACTGCTAGGCACTGGAGTCCATAGAGTCCTTTGTGAAACAAAAGCACAGTATTGGATCGGATGTAAGAGAGTTAAATTTAACTTATGTAATCCCAAGCCTACAGCCTTTTCCTCGTTGCAACAATGCCTCTGTATTTTCCAATGCACTGTGGTGCCATAGATAGCCAGAAAGAGGAAGTTTGTGGGTGAAAGAATGGGGAACAAGCTTTAAATGGACTCTGCTCCTAGTAAAGTTTACTCAGTATGAAATGTTGGCTACTGATGTTAGTGGAAGTTCTAGTATTGCTGCATTTCCGCTTAGACTTTTTTAGTGGAATTTATTTGAATTTAATAGACACTAAATTGCCCTATCAACTGAGCTCTTTGTGTGATTCTGTCCTTTAGTTCACAGTTTTGTATTGATTAGATTTATATTAACAGGTAAAAGCACTGCGAGAGCCCTGGATTTAATCCAAGATGCCTCTGGGCAGACCTGCGATGTAGACATCCTCATTCAACTGTTGTGTACATAAAGGGGAATGTGGACCTCTGCTGGTGGGGGGAGGGGTCGAATGTCACGATAGGATTTACTTTGAGTTTTTCTTTTTTTCCTTTTTCTCAAGTATTCAGTGTTTGCTGTAATTGCACCTCTTTTTCGAAGAGGACAAGCAGTGGCAGGAAAGCAGGCGGCAACAGTTCCTCACTAAGCCGAGGCCGTTTAAGTCGGTTCCTGAAACACAGTTCAAACGGCAACATTCGTTTCCTCCGAGGTTCCGCGGTGGCCGGCGGTTTGAAAGAATGATTAAGGGCTCTGGGTTGATGGATTTTCCTCCAGATTCGGGGGGGGCGGTAGTTAACGAGGATTCCACCAAACTCTCCCCCAGCACCTCACTGGTAGATGATCTCCCGGTGTACGAGACGGTTCCGGATGTCCCACCGCGGGCCAAGATTGCCAATCTACCGGCCTTGCCCACAAGGAGGGACCAGCCAGCACCCCCTAAAATCAGTGAGTAACTGAATTATAATTCTCACGTACTCCAGTTTGTTTGCAGTAATTAGCCAAGCCATTGAAAGCCAGAAATAAATGGTTGGTATGTAATGAAACTGTTTTTTTGTGTGAGTATCACCTTGGTTGGCTTCTGTTTGTGGGTCTTGGAACATTCTGGCATGTTTTTTAACCACATTTTACACAAGTTGTTGTTGGTAAACGTGATTGAAAGGGAAATAAAAGATTTGTATTAGTCACTGTCTCTGTTTCACCAGATGAGTTAAATTGGTTACGCTGGGGGAAATTACCCACGCTGTCTGGATACTCATCTTCTTTGTGCACTTTGGTGGGTCCAGATACAGTAAAACATAAAACAATATTTCACAGTTACAACAAACATTAACAAAAAACTAAATGGATATAATCTGTGTATGTATTCGTTGATTTGACAAAAAATGTGTGGTTAAAATCTTACGACAGGCTCTGCTGCACTTTAAAGTATTATAGTTTCCTAAATAAGGGGTTCTGCTTAACAGATAATTGAATCCAGTGCACTTACTTATAATTGAATCCTGCGCAGATATTGCTGACTATCCAATTTAAATGCGCCCATTGTTGGAAACCAGAGTGATCAGCAGCTGTAATGAGCGTGGTGTTGCTGGCTGTGTCACTGCGTCACTGTGTCTGTATCCTTAGCACAAGCCATTTGACCTTTTGTGGGTTCACATACAGGGCTGACAGGGTTTTTAGTGCTGCACAGCCCCTATAGGGAACACTCTAACTGTCCCGTCGTTACTATGCTGCTATGGAGTTTTTTCTTTAGCTGCGCGGGACAGGCCCTGTGCAGTCGGGTCTCGACGCTGGGGTTCGAGGGCGGCTACCTAACAGCTCTTTGCATGTATCTCACAGGATCGGAATCAACTGACAGCACAGAGGACTATGAGACTCCAGAGGAACAGTATAACCAAGTGTTTGACCCTGTGAAGAAGGCGGAGATGGTGCGTGAATGTGTGTGTGTGGAGGCGGTAGAGGGGAGGTGGGGTTCTCTTCTTAAAAGGAAAAAAAGGGGGCCAGGCAGTAAATGCAACTGGTTAATAATCATTCCCAACCTTTACTTCCCCCCTGCTAAACAGAAAAGACTAATCGGGTGTTTTCTGGCATTGTTTACCTTGTAAGAGCGTAGATTGTGTCTGGCACCAAGTTCTGCCCAGCGTTTGCTCAAAAAGTACACCTGCTTAATGCCTCTATTGGTTGTCAGCCAACTTTCAGGTCAGTTGACCAGCCGAGAAAGGTCTACTAGTTGTACTGATGATTACAGTAAAGGTACCTTGCTAACATTACATTAACTCGTTACTAAAA
The DNA here is from genome assembly GCA_025775065.1 of Hiodon alosoides. NCBI lineage: Eukaryota > Metazoa > Chordata > Actinopteri > Hiodontiformes > Hiodontidae > Hiodon > Hiodon alosoides. Next base: position 15,513 of record JAOYSI010030208.1, read on the forward strand.
CATAAAAAATAGTGTCTGAAAGAAATGTTATAGAAAGAAATGATTTCTCATGTTTAAATCCAGATTGTGTCATTTAGCAGATTTGACCGGGTGAGAGCAACACAATTGGCAGAGCGCCGCCAGGTCTAGCGTAGAGATCAGCAGGGTTTTGCGCTTGTGGCTAACCAGCCGACCTCCCTCGACTTCTAGGGGGAGCGTGGTGCGGTCAGTGCCCCTCGCACGAGCAGCGCGACTTGCCGCGCGTAGTGACGGGGATTTGAAGGCGGAGTCCAGTTCTGTTTCTTGTATAAAGCGGTTATAATTCTTGTTTGGAGACTGGATTCGCGTGCTTCAATAAGTGAGCCAAGGTGTATTTCAAATTAGGGAATAAAAATAAATAAATACAATAACCTTGAAACAAATAAATATATGTATATATATATGTAGTTTAAAGTTTGAGTTCATCAGTTTAGCCGTGACGAGATAAGGAAGCGTTTTTTTTTTTTTTTTTGCGAAATTATGGAGTTGCAATCTTCTATGTGGGAACATTAACTGGGGTCATCTGCATGGTAAAAAAAAAAAAAACCCAAAACAAATTCTGGAATCGCCGAATCAGAACTTCTGTTAGTCTACTAACGGGGCTCCTGTGTGTGGCAACAGGAGGAATTCCTTTGTGTGCCAGGGCAGGATCACCAGCGGCGCTACAACAGCATCTGCAGTGAGGATGAGCTCCTGGACGAGGGCGGCGAAGTGAGCGAGGAGCCCGCAGCCCACCGGTGAGTGGAGACTTCCTGAAGGACGGCTCTGCACCGTTCCTCTGCACCGCACCTCTGCACCGTTCCTCTGCACCGTACCTCTGCACCATCGGGTGCTGCTTTATCAAAGAGCAGGCTAAACAATTACACCTGGTTGTGCAATTAGGGCTGTTCCTATTCTTTGGTTGCTAATCGCCAGCTAAAAACTTAACTGGAAAACTGAGAGTTACTGTTTGACTTTTGCATGGTTTTGTTCAGAGGTTGCTGAAGTTTTGCTGTCGCGTAGCTAGACGCATAAATAGGTTTTCCGGTGTAATAATTAATTTGCAACGTCAGCTGTTTAACAAAAGTTGTTGGCTTTCGGCGTTTATATGAGGTTATTTAATTTTGAAGTTTGGCTGAGGTTACAAATTTAGAATATAGGAAGCTGAGCAGGTGGTTTCTGATTTCGACTTCCTGTACCCCTTTCCCGTCATCGGTTTTGCTCTTCCTTATATCAGCAGACCAAAGTCCTGGAACGACTTTGGAATAAGCACGCTCCAGGAAAGCGTATACTTGCCCTCCTTGGGAAGTATCCAATCCCGAGAGGACCCAACCCCTCTCTCTCCTGTCATCAAAATGGGCTGGCTGGACAAGAACCCGCCTCAGGGGTATGTGCCTGTCCCCTTCCCGCTCACACTTACATTATCCAGTCTTAAGTATGGCCGCTCATTGCAGGGATTTCCTGTGCATTAGACCGTAGAGAAAGTAGCATAACGGGTGGATAATAAAAATGTGATGGAAAAAAAAAAAGTGTTGGAAAGGGTAGTTATGTAGAACGACAAGTATAGGTATACGACAGGTATTTTCTAAAAGAGCATTACAACCGTTTTAACAGAGAAAGTAGCAGGAAGACAAATGAGCAAGGAAACCATATTTTATTAGTTTTCTTTTGAACCCAGATGTGAATATATGTCACCCATTTATGTATGCTTTTATATGAGAATAATGTATCTGTTAGGGAATGCTCTTGAGAACATAAGATTTTACATTCAGACCTGGAGTGAGGCGCTGCTGCTGTTTGTAAATGGGCAGAATAGAGACTGGGCGCCACGTTTGTGCCTGAATGCGGAGATGTCCCAGCCGAGAAAACTTGCTTGACTGTGCTATCTCTACATCTACAGGTCCCTGATCTACCAGAAGCGCTGGGTGAGGCTTGATGGTGACTACCTGAGATACTTTGACAATGAGAAGGTATTGTTACCATTGGTTCTTACAGTTGCATAAAGCATTATTTATGTCATACAGAAATATATTATGATTGATTATGTCTCTGCATTGGCTGTTTTTAAGTTTAAAAGGAGATGTAAAACTTGTAAGATCTTGTGGCTTTCCAGGACCAGATCTGAGGTCCCCGAATTCATTTGCAAAGAATTAAAACTGGCCAGATATTGGGCACCCAAAACCATACCTTAGTATGGGGGCTAAGTTGATTAGTAAATTGATGTGGGTGCCTTTTGCAGGACATCTATTCAAAGAGGATTATACCGACATCTTCCATCACCAGTGTTACCAATGTGGGGGACCAGAAGTTTGAGGTGGTGACACACAACCGGACGTTCCTCTTCCGGGCTGAGAGTGACTGTAAGTGACCACGACCTGGTTACGCCTGTCATTATTATGTTTATGATACATCTGTCAAGAAAATGAACTCGCATATTGTCGAGCTTTGGAGCCTGTGTGTATTTGGCTGCACTTCATTGTGGAACCTATGACGGCGATGGATTTAAGACTTAAAGATGGCCGCACGACTTTAGTGCCAAGTTAAGCCGCGTTCCTCCCTTGACACCCTTGTCTGTGTATCTCAGCTGAGAGGAACGAGTGGGTGGCGCTCCTGCAGGAGATGAAGAAGGAGCAGAAAAGCCACAGGGAGGTGACTGCCCGCACCTCCATCTCTAACGCAGAGATGCAGGGCTATCTGGAGCTGCGCGGGCTGCGCTCCAAACTCTACGTGGTTGTCCGTGGTGATAAAGTCTTCCTATACAAGAACATGGAGGTCTGTGATCCTTTCACTCAATCGCTTAGTGGTGACATCTGCACTTACGGGATTGGCATATATCTTTTGATTTCATGTTGTTAGGGAAGTATTATGCGTGAATTTCTTGGGAGAGGACAGTAAATTGTGTTTATGTGACTCATTAGTTATGTGAACTCTGGAGCTGTGCTGTACACAGAGTGCTAGTGTGTGTTTTGGTTTTTTCGGTGTGTTTGCAAAGGAGTGCTTGTTTTAAGCCTTGTTTGTGGTTACGCATCGCAGCACCCAGAGCCCGGTCGCCATGTGGCGTACATTTGGAATGTCTCTGACCTCCAGCTTTTCCCCAACATTATTTCTAGAACATTCTTTTGTGGGTGTGGACCACATCTGGTGTGTATGAGCTCTGAACATTATTCACCCCTCTGTGTTATCCTCTGGACGTGGCCTGGTCCACCATTACTGTCCTTTTTAATCATACCTTCTTTCTTCTTTCACTGCTCCAGTAATGGCTTTAAAAAAAAAAAAAAAGTTTACTCACTGCCTTCTCTGACTTACTTTCTCTGGCCCCTGGTACGGAAATGTAGGCATTTCCCCTTTTTTAAGGGCTAGTACACCTTGGGTCATATTTGACCTTTTCATTTCAAAACCCATTTTTACGACCCGCGAAGGGGGGGGATTTCCCTATCCAAATAATCGCTTTAATTAAGCCAGTAAAGAGCTAGGGGCTGGGGCTATGCAACCAGCGTAATTTAGATGAAATTTAAATGAAACAAAAAATGTGGCAAATTGGATGCGGCTCGGAAGACCAGCCTCACAGAGGACAGTACGACGTTCTTTTGTATGGGAATCCCGGGATGGCAGCCGTGACAAACGCGACCTGAATATCGGCTGTCTTTCATCCGTCTTCACTGCTGCTGTCAGGGCACGGCCCTGTCTGTTCAGATTCCTGCCGTCATTCTTTATTTGACCTTTATTAACTTTCGCCGTAAAATGGAAAGCTGCTCTTTAGTCCATGCTGACTGTTCAACTTGTGTAAAAGGCAGCAGGATGCTTTTCATCCTGTGAGACTTGTGCATGTCTCATAACTTTGCATTTACCCCTACTTTATGCTGCTGGGTATTTCCTAAAGCTGTTGTGCTGATGTACCTGGCTCAGGGGTTTAGCAGCTGTGCTGGGATTTGGAAATGAAAGGCTGGCGTTTGGAGCATGTACCGTAGACACTGCAGCGTGCCGTTCATTCAATGTGTCTGAGGGGCCTCCTCTTGATTCGGGTTTCAGGACTTCAAGCTCGGCATCGGAATCACGTCGATCGAGATGAACGTAGGCAACGTGAAGGAAGCTGACCGGAGGGCTTTTGACCTCACCACACCTTACAGGATATTCAGGTGAGTCCTGGTCTTTACAGAGACGGCTTGGACAGGTCAAAATGCCTGAACTTTACTTTTCTTTTTTCCTAAGTTTATACAACCTGCTTTCTAGTGCAGCATTTCTCAAACTATAGGCCGCGGACCCGGCGCCGGTGCTTGACAGTGTTACTGCTGGTACCAGTCAAAAATCTACTGTCAGTGCTTCTGTCACATGCCTTAACTTTCAAGATTCTAGAATGTTTCTCTCTCGTTCAGTGTCTGATCTCGTTCTTATTCGCACGCACGTTACGAGCTATCAAGGCACGTTCAAATCAAGCAAGTATTGATTCCCTCTTTAGGAAGCAACCAGCATCTAACGATGCATACTCAATCCATGAGTCAGGGGCAAAAACATTATTCCATTAAAATATGCTGTCATTCCAGTTTGTTTTTTGTCAAATCACTTTTGAAAGGGATGTTGCTGACAACCAATCAGAGAAGGAGGCGGTTCGTTCCTTGGCTGTAACTGAGGTGATGATATTAGTAGCGGTATTAGTTATAATTAAAAAAAAATCGCAAATCAAAAAATAGGTAAAATATGTAATTATCCGATTAAATTGCATTAAAGGGAAAGAGGGCGTAACTGTTAATACCTCACTAACTATTCAATTGATTCTCAGTACCGCTCCGGTATTTTTTTATTTTATTTTTATTTTTTACCTCTATACCTCTGATCAAGGCGTGTGTGTGTTGGGGGGGGCGTGGGCCTACAGGGCCTTGCAACCCCAAGAAGTTTAAGAAAGGCTGTTCTAGTGGCCTCATTTTGTGGTCTGGAGTGTGATCTTTACCTCTGAGCTGAGCTAGACAATTGTGTATTTTTGGCCTTCTAGCATACAACTCAAGTGACGGGAAACGACCAATCAGGGCTACTTCAAAGCTGTTCTAGGGCAGCTTATGGTGCTCTGCCAGTAAAGGGCTGACTTTCAGTCCAGTGAAGTGGTTCCTACTTTACGGGCTTGGTTCCCATTTCATTTACACTAAACCTGAAGATTATGTTCCCAATCGCTCTCTCTCTCTCTCTCTCTCTCTCTTTTTCTGCCTCTAGTTACTGTGTGTGTGTGTGTGTGTGTGTGTGTGTGTGTGTGTGTCTGTCTGTCTGTCTGTCTGTCTGTCTGTCTGTTTGTATAATTCTGGCATAATACTATGGAAAAAAACTAGGATATAAGAATTCAGATAATAGCATTTCAATATAGTAAATGTGGAGTTGTTATTTGCAAAAGAAACCTTTAACAGGAACGGGCACAGAGTCAGACCTGGATGGTTTGTTGAAAGAAAATGTGATGACAAAGTTAGGCGTACGTCTCTCTCTGCCTGCTGTGACTGTGAGCAGACGGCTGACCCTGTCTGTCTGAATGCCCAGCTTCGTAGCGGAGACTGACCAGCTGAAGGACGCGTGGGTGGAGGCCATGCGGGAATCCGTAGCAGAGGCGCTGTCCAACTACGAGGTGGCTAAAAAGATTTGGTCTGAAGAGTCCAACAGGGTTTGCGCAGACTGCGGTGCCGCCAAACCCGAATGGGCTGCCATCAATCTGTGTGTGGTGTTCTGCAAGCGCTGTGCAGGTAGGGAGCTGGACCCATAGCGCCTGGAACCAGGATTTCCGCACAGGGCACCTGGAACTTGTGCTTCAGTTGAGCCTTACACCTCTGCTGCACAGATTTTCTAGCTGCCAGTTTGTTTAGACGTTTCAAAATAATTTTTCGCCCCTTTCTCTTATTTCCAGGGGAGCACCGGGGTCTCGGACCCAGTATCTCAAAAGTACGGAGTTTGAAAATGGACAAAAAAGTCTGGACGGATGAGCTCATTGAGGTTGGTGAATTACATTGGCAAAATTACTTGACCTGGTGTTGAATCTGCAGCTCAGTCTGTGCTCGGATTAGAGGTGAATGAGCCACTTGGTCTGACAAACAAAATACTTCATGAATAAAAAATACTTCTTGTAAAATGTAGTCGTGATCATTTTTAAGGAGGATATTGTTCCAGGAAATTAACTGAAATAGTTAAATCCTGTTTTTCAAAAATGTGTCTATATTAACAAGATGTCTTTTCCCCTCTCCTTATTTTTTCAGTTGTTCCTCTTGCTGGGGAACGAGCGAGCGAACCTCTTCTGGGCAGCAAATATCCCTCCAAGCGAGGCACTTTCCCCGTACAGCTGCAGCGAGGACCGCAGACGCTTCATTACCGCCAAGTACCGCGAGGGGAAGTATCGCCGCTACCACCAGCTCTTCGGCAACCAGCCAGAACTGGACAACGTGAGTCAAACAGAGAATGTTTCTCATCACGTCTGCACCCTTTCTCCGCCAGAGGGGTTGTGGGTTCCTCAAACTTTGATGTCGTTTGCCGTTGGACATTTTATTGGACTAATTTACAAAGCGTGAGTGCCGACACCTTTGGCACTTTGCCCACTCACCGTGCAGATTTGAGAGCAAGAAAGAATTAACATATGACAGTAAAGATAAGATGGTAACATGAAAGCAAATATAGGGTAGGATTTTCAGCGTTGAGTAAGTCAAGCGAGCCTCTATTATCAGTCAAATCAATCAAACTGTATTTGTTATGGCGCATTTATACTGGACTAACTACTGCAATGAAAAATGTTTCCCTGGAGGCGGTGGAGAGAAATCCTGGAAAATGAGAGAATTGTAGACAAATATAGAAGGAAAGTGAATAATAAAGTGATGGGAGAGGAGCTGAGTTGATAGCCCAGGCGCTTTAGCGCTTTAGCACTTTAGCGCTTTAGCAACAGCGAACTGCTGGTGGTTCCTTCCTGGTTCTTAGTTTTTGCTGTTGGGACTAGGCTGCAAGGGATACCACTCTTCGGATTGGCCACAGTTTATCTCTCCCGTGCCCATGGGGGTGGGGGGTCAAGAAAAACAAAATATGGTTAGCAGAGACAAATCAAGGTGAGGGAGGGTCATTTTATGCAGCCTTGGCAGGGATAGGAAAGGAAAGGTTATACAGGTGGAGTGGGCCTGGTAATAGAGAAGCTCTTTTCACCTGAAGACTTTATGGCCAAGTTGCTCTCTATTTTAGCACCCACGATGGCTAAAAAAAGAGAGGTTTTTAATCTGGTTTCAAATGTAGAGATTAAGTCTGTATCCTGAACAAAATGTAATTTACTATTCCATGATAAAGGGACTCTATGAGAAAGCTCTACCCCCATTCTCATTAAGACCAGTAATGAGAAAAAGTGGAATGAGCCTCCAAGTGGAAAAATTAATTCAAAATGTTACCTTGCAAACATCCCTAATGCATTTATAATACTGAAAGGCACCACTGGTAAGGCCGCAGGGGCATTCAAGGGTTTTTTTGGTCTGAGATTAAATGATTAGGGTGAGCAACCTCTAAAGACTTCTTGCTTTGTTTGTGTTGCCTCTGTGTACCATCACAGCTCAGCCGTAGTTGCCTAACCGACAATGTCAGCTGATTGGGCGATGAGCAGGTTTTACGATACTGATCAGCGTGTGTAACCCGGCGGTGAGAAAAACCGTGCCCGTTTCTGTGCCAAGGTTTACTGTTTTGCTTGATGTTTTTTTGTTGGAGAAGTAGTTCATTTCTAGTCTTCACAGAATATTTCTGATGTCTGCTGTGGTATGACGCATGAGTAAACAAGTGTGCGAGTTTATAATGAAAAGGGGGTTTTTGTCTTAAATTGTATGCACTGGTTAGGCAGATCTTAATGAGTCTGTTTATGGACGTGTTTGGGCCAACCCTGCTTTAATGCTGTAACTGAAGTGAGACGCTATCTCTGCTCATAGTGCGGTCAGATTTCTAGCTAGATAACCTAACCAATGAGTATCCTGCTCTCAGCACCGGTGACTACCACAAACATTTAAACTGAAAGTCAAAGGGATCTTTTAGCACTATGGGAGCGATTATGTTTTACCTAAGCACACAGAAAATGAGAGAAAATTATGTTAATTAAGTAATAACTCTGACAGTTCAGCTACGGTGAAAACAATTTGCTGTCCCTCATCCATCCCCTGGCAGGCCGTCACACTTACAACAGCGCTCCCTGGCGAGGTCTGAACATATTTCACAGTTGGGTGGTTCCGTAACCTGTGCTTCCTCGCCAGGCCGTGTTTGCGTAGGCGGCGCTAAACGCTACAGCTAACAGAGCCTCAGCTGTCTGCTGCACTTCCTGTGTGCCGCGGCTGAAACTGTGACTACCGCGTTAGCGGTTTTGTGGTGACCGTGGAAGGAACCCCCATACTTTAAGGAGCTTGATTATACAGTCGCCAGAAGAGAGGACCAGGGGAGAATTTCAACTCCTGCCTTTAGCTGACCCGGTGAAGACAATAGCAGCTCTGCCCGATCAAAGCAGACGTTACGGGGTGAAGAGAATTATGTTTTGGTGGGGTTTATTTGGGCATAGGTAAATGGGAAAATGTTGCTTTTGTATATACCGATGTTAGGGAGCTAAAAGGTAGGATGGACCAAAAGCTCAGGAACACCCCCCCAACACCCCCCAACACCCCCAGTGCCACTCTTTAGGGCCATCGTTTTAAGGTCTATACATTGAGTGGGCATGCAGGAGTCTACAAGCAGTTGCTGAAGCTTCGCAGAAGGCTGCGATGGCTTGAAGCATCTTGTGAGAAGTAATTGGATTCTCTGCAATTGTTAGTCTACAAACACATTCCAGGGGTCTTTGCAGAACAGGAACGTTTAAAATGATGTAAAATGAGTTTGTGTCATTCAACTCACTGTGTTGTTTCAGCACTCCTGAGCAACGTTATTACAGACTCAATGGATTTCTTCATCATGGCAATGAGCAGGTCCTGTTTGTCTTTTTCTTTTCATTTGGGGTCCATTTGGAAAAATTATTTTCTTCTCACACAGGTATGCTTTCTGTAAAATAATTTCACCTGAGATCCAAGCCCTCATTGAAAAGTCTGTTATGGTAGTGGTTCCATAGGGTTATACAGTGCGATAAATGCCAACGCAGAAAATAAAACCGAGTTTGAATGAAAAAGGGGACTGTTTCTTTAAAACAAGAAAACGGAAGACACATCATCTGCTTGTGCTGGACTAAATGCAGCCTTTGTTCTCCAACTCTGGCCCCTTCTCCCCCCGGCCCACCCCGCATCAGCCCGGCCTGCTCCGTGGAGATTTTTCTCTCCAGTCACCGGGCAAGGCCTTGCCTTTAACCAGCGCTCCCCTAAGCGCTCGGGCCCTTAGGAAGGGAGAAATGTGACACCCCGGTGGGAGCTTCACACTCCAGACCTGACCGCACGCTGGTTTGTTTATCCAACTGCCGAGGGCTCCGCCTCCTCTCCCTGTGACATCACCAGCTTTCTGCAGGAATGCGCTCCGAGCTGGCCTCCCTGCGTCCCTGCCTCCCTGCCCCCACCTCATTGTTTGGGTTTGGCCGAGTGGAGCTGGATAAAAAACGCCTCTCATTCTGTAGCTGTAGGCTTCAGGCAACTGTGGCGTTTCCTCTACTCAGTGTCTGGGATGGCACCGGGGCATTAGTGGTCCTCCCTGTGTCTCCACCTCTCTCAGAAGAGCTCTGCCATCCTGCGGACGTGGCTGATGGGTGAGTGTGTGTGTGTGTGTGTGTGTGTGTCTGTGTGGGCGGGGGGCGTTATGTGAAGGGGTTTGGGTTATGTCTCCCTCCCAGGTAGCTGGCACTATAAGTAAGTGGTAATTTGATTAGTTTTGAGGATAAGCGTGTGTTTGTGTGTGTGTGCGTGCGTGCGCTCAGCTCAGGGCTACTTTTTGGGCTGTGTCCAGTAAGCGCACCACGTCAATCCATACCCAGCTGTGGACAGTGTATGTCTGTGCAGGGGAGAGGGGGGGTATCTCTTAGCACTCAGTTTAGGGAGGAATAAAAGATCACTTTCTGTCCCTTACTTTTCCCTTAGCATGCAGAAATGGGTAGACATGTTTCCGCTATGTCTTTTTAAATTAATCAACTACTATGGCAGCATTACTCAGTAATCCGTTTCCCCAGTATTGAGCATATTGGTAAACCACGTTCCAGGCTGCTTGAGCTTGTTTACTGATGAAGACTGCCCTTTACATGGTGTGCTAACATTTTCACCAGTAAAAACTTTTTGTTCTATAATATATTGTGATGTAAGTGTTATATTATGGCATGCAAGTATTAATAACATGTAAAATATTAATGTCATCATTACTGCTGTGCAGAAGTTGGTTTGGGTTTTAGTGAATGGAAGTCCTACGCAGTCTGGTGTCTAGAATGATATCATTCCTCATGTGAGTACCAGGGTTTGGAGTGCTCTGTTTGTCCATCTGATGGTGTCTTTGTGGCGTCTGAATGATACTGCATTGTCATTGGCTGACTCCGCTTCTTGGAAGGACAGTATTGTTTTAACATACATCCCCCAGTATTGCACACCCTGTCCAGCTATTAAATGGCTTAAACTATTTTACCAGATACATTTTTTCTGACAAACTCCATATGTCTATTATGCGCACCGTGTAAACTAACACTCAGTTTGGATGAGGTAGTCTTAGAAAAGCCCACTCCCTTTTCTAGATGCTGCATGTTACTTACATGTGCGATTGGCATTAGTGCTGATTGGAAAAATTTTCTCCCAGGATCTGTCCTGGAAGTTGTGATTACAAAAAAAAAAACTGCATTGAATTATGCAAACCCTTTATTTATAAATTATTATCTGATTTTTACTCATTTATTTGGTTGGGAGAGGGGAGGGGGGTGCACCTTGATTAGTAGAAATAGGATTGGCTTCAGAAACTTTACTCCCAATGCATTGTGCAAGAGTTTGCTTCTCAATGTGCGTCGTATTATTTTAGTGTGAGTCATCAGATAGGCAGCAGATGTTATGAACAGAGTTTTCTTGTCTGGGGATCCAGAAATCTGTTTTCCTGATTCATCAGGGCTAAGCTTACCAGAGGGAAGGCTCAGACACTGCACAATGGCGGTATTGCACTGAAGCTGTACACCTGAGCAGGTTTACAGTACCGGTACAGTGAATCCAATGTGTTCATTCCTGGGGTTAGCTGGAGTGTTATTTATATTGTTGCCTTTGATGCATTCAGTTTTGCATTTACGAAGCCAATACTCCACTCCTTCATTCCACATTTGCTGCTTTTCCAAGAATTAAAGGTTCTCATGTCCATCAACATACGAGGCTGTGATACTCTGTGAGTGTGCATGCGCTAGCGCGAGCGCGATTAAAGGGGAGAATATAATTTGATCTCGTTGCACATGTTCCATTTGATTCCCTAAAGATACCTGTTTTTATTGATCCTCGTAGCGCTGAACCAGCTGATTGGCAGCTGTTGACACTTTCCCTAAATCACAAGACTAAAATAGAGCTGTCGCCCCTCTCCAGGCAGTCATTGCCCAAGGCCTGTGTGTGGTTTGTAGCCAAACACATTCCCAATTGGATAAGGAGTGTGATTTCTTCCCCATTTTTTTCACATAAAATCTTTCTAACCCTTCCCATCTGCTCTGCGGTCAACCACAAAGCCCAACCGCCGGCAGTCATGTGACGGGCGCATCTGTCTGCACTATTCTCAGTCCCACCCACTATGGCACCCGGTCTGTGGAGGTGGGTGGCCTCTCTTCCTAGTCAATTGTGTGTCGACACTAGACGTGGAGTGCAGTGTAAGTCCCAGTAATCAGTGTGGTGCGACATGCCAGCTCTGCAGACAGGTTTCCATGGCACTGGGCTTCAGACAGCAGGACCAGGGAGTGAGGCTAGGCCTGGGAGCGAGAGAGAGAGAGTAGCTGGCAGGTGTGGTCTCTGCTCATTACATTACTTCTGTGTACTCTGCAGATAAAGCAAGCAAATTGGGCCTCTTGTTATGTTGGCAACCGAAAGAACAGTTTGACCGATTTTGTTTAAACTTGGTACTGGACGTATTGGAGGAATACACAGACACCAGTCAAATTTAGCGATGGTGATCACATTTTAATTGGATCTTTGATCCCGCTTTATGTTTTTCGTGCTTCACGAGAGACTATGCCTCGTGGATTTTGTTAATATTTGATACAGAGATGTCTTGGGATTCTGCAGGAGGCAGTTGAGTTGAGGTGGGCCTGAATTAAATTTCAAGGTGACTTTTGACCACATTGATCATTTTATGTGATCGTTTCTGCCCTATTGAAGAACCGTTTGACAGGTTTTTGTTTTGTTTGAAATTTTGTTAAATGATGTATCTAGGAAATACACATGCCAGATAAATGATATGATTGTGACCCTGTCTTGTTCTGCCCTTTGGAACTGAGGAGACACACACCTCCTTACTTTTCCGGCATAATGGCTCCAGAATTTATTTTGGGGAAAATTGATGTTTTTAATCAAGAGATTTTTAAATTGCTCATTTGCCAATCGTTTACTATTGCCTTTTTATTAAAAAAAGGACGCTACCAGGAGGATTTGAAGAGGATAGGTGGGGAGGGGAGAGTCAAAAGCATCACTCAAATAGAGATGGTGACCATGACCAGAATCGAACCATCAGTGTTGATGCTGCCTGACTTTTGACCCGATTTTTAATATGCTGTACTACGTATTATATAGTGATTTTGCTGGACCGGCAGGTGAATCTCTAGCCATTTGTCATTGGTAGCAATGTGTTACACAGAGGTTTATACTTAACATTGTTTAGGAGACTGAAACATTTGTGAACTATTCTTGCATTTTATTCCCTTCAAAAGATTATGTAATAAATTAAGTGGCGTCCCTCAAGGCTCCAACACATACAATTTCTTCGTTTCCTAACTCTCATTTATCAAACTGAGTAATTTTTGCAGATAAAAATAGTCATTATAGCCTGTAAAAATAGGCAGTGAGTTTTGTTTGTACCTGTATTTAACTGTTAGAATTCTGGTATCCCCAATAGGCCCTGTGCATCAACATCCAATCCAATGACATCTTGGAGACCGTGTCTCTGGTGTTCTGTGGCGCAAATGTAAACTGTGACACAGGGCACCCAGAATTCCCCACACCCATCTCCCTAGCCCAGAGCTACAACCAGAAGCTGCAGGTGGAGTTTCTGAGCCAGAACCGAAACACAGGTGAGAGCTAGTCCTATAAATGACCACTTAATTGGCTCCCCCGAATGATAGGTGTAACTGTTTATTGTTCTATATGATTATGTGAATGTATTAACGCATTAGTAGTAGTAGTAGTAGTAGTAGTTACAAGTTTACTTTAGAATTTCGTTTTTTTGTGTAATTGGCGAAATGGCATTAAGAAGTAGTTGCACTTGTAACTTATATATCAATAAAGATACAACGTTAGTGCTAGTTAGCTAGCTAGGTAGCTTGCTAGACAATTCAGAAAATGTGCTCATTCATTTAGCTACCTGTTGTTTGAAAGGTGAGTCTTTTTAACTTTTTTTAAAAACTATTTGAAAGAAAATAGATATATACTAGATCGTTCAGAAAATGCATTGTGCTTAATGAAAGTGTTTCTAAATTGTATTGATCATTAAATTCACTAACATTTGTGCTCGCGGCATATCAGATATAGAAAGGTTGATTTATTCTTAAGCTAACATCATTTAATTTTAGTGATTGAAATTTTTTTAGCTAAAACTACATTTTGATAAATAGGTCTGCTAATCATAATTCTCCACCAAAAAATAATTACTGGTCCCACCCTGGTCACCCCAAGTCGTAGATCCGCCCCTGGTTAGCATATGTCCCTAGTCGTGCAGCAAGTTGGATCTGCCGATTGGTTCTATTTTTGCAGAGATTCCAAGGTCTGAAGTGGGAGCTCACATGGACACAGCGCACTATATGGCCCCACCTTCCATCACACACAATGGCTTTCTCTATAAGACCGCCTCCATGGGACGGCTAATCACGGAGCGAAAAGCCAAAGAAGGTGTGGCCTCTATTCCGTTTCCATTATTCAGTCCACCCGGGACAAAGAAGGTGCTTTCGCCTCGCGTGTAGAGCTGAACTCGTCACTCTTTGTGTCCTCAGAGTTCAGTCGACGCTGGTGCACTTTAAACGATGGGAATTTTAACTACTACGAGAGTGATAAGAACTCCACCCCCAATGGAGGGCTGAAGATGAAGGAGATAGTATGCCTTGCAGTCAATCCTCCTGAGAAACACGGGTAGGGTTTTCATCTCTCCCCCCGAAGCAGTTTTCCAGCTTGCAAAGTGACATGCAAACGTCAAGTAAAAATGTTGGGTGTTCTTTAACGACACAATGTCCCATTGTGAAGAAATGCTTTGTTTTTCTCCTTTTGCGTTTTAGATATGACCACACATTTGAGATCTATTCCGACTCAGAGCGACTGTATCTTTTTGGAACAGATAACCCTGAAGTTTTGAGAGACTGGGTGAAGTCAATTGCCAAGGTAACTGACATCAATTGACATTCATTTTCCAAGGTTCCCATGGTCGTTATTGCTCGTTGGCAATCTCATGCTTTTCATTATTGTTCAGTGTCTCGGGTTCTACTGATCAACAGTTTCTTTGAGAATTTAATGGAGTTTGTCCTGATAGTACCAGTTTAAAGTTCAAACTGACTGTGCTGAAATGATGGATATTTGGACTTCCTATTAATGGAGTAAATGCCATAGTGTTCAATCAGATCTTCCTCATGGCATTAAAGCGGATTTCACAAAAGGTTAAATAGAATATTTTCCCTTCAATACCTCACGAAGCTTACCCACCACCTATGTGAAGCTTTTAAAAAAAAATCATTAGTCATCAGTTGTTTTTTTGTGCCACTTCTCTAATGAAAGTTTTCCGATCCTCTACAGCTTGTGTTTTCCCTATATGTACTAGAGTCTCTCGTGTTCACTGCCCCCCTGTGGCCCATGACTACAGGATAAATGTTCTTTATGTCTCCTGTATGATGTGTCTGTAACTGCCGGTTCTGTCTACAGTGTATTTGTGTTGGATCCTTTCTTGACCCCCGGGCACTGCTGTGTCCTCTGACTGGACGGTGATCTGTGGCCCTAGCGGCCTGTTAAAGTGGTGTTTTTTTTGGGTAATCATTAATATTTTGTCCTTGAACCCTTTTCTACCCCAAACCCCACTCCCGTCTCACAGTCCTTCATCCCATCCTGTGCAGAGGACCTGCTGAACCGAGACTTTGAGCGGATCGGCAAACTGCGCTATAAGGACGGTCTGAACCTGCAGAGCTCCAAGGTGGGCTCGTTTGCCCTGGTGGGCTCCACGCTGCACGCCTGCTTCGAGGACTGTGAGGGCGAGGAGGCCATCCACCTGCGCAAACTGCAGGAGCTCTGTGAGTGTGGCTGGCCAAGGTGGAGGCGAGACTAAGCCTTTAACTTACGATGGGATGCTGTTGGCCTTCTCCTCCTTTTAAGCCTCTTTTGGAAAGCACTAAATGGTTTTTTATTATACCTGCACGTAAATGCTGCAGTTCACGTCATTATGAAGTTAAGGCGATCCAAGTGTGTTAGGCAGCCAGCTCAATTTTCCCAGAAGGCAAATAGAAAATGTTTCTTGTCATTCGTCTGTTGCGGCCGTAATGTAGATAATAGTGCAAGCGGGATGTATTATGTGAGTGAAACGCTGTTTGAGTCAATTCATGCCAATCTGCTAATTTGCTCTTTCTACAGCAATCCAACAGGAAAACGATGTGCTTGTTTTGGTGGAGAGAGGCAGGTGAGTGTGTGTGTTGTACTAGCATTAGTGATTGTGAAAGAATTAAGAATAGCATATGTTGGGATTATTTTTGGGTGATCGTAGATGAAAGAAAGGTGGTTAGCATTGGGGGGAACAGATA